>JANHGB010047032.1:0-14502 GCA_026283785.1 Coracopsis vasa
CCAGTCAGCCATGAAGAAACCATATCAAGGCAGCAGGTCTGATTTTCAGCTCAAATACATACTGATGCATCACTCTACAGTAAAGGGAGAAGATCTGTTTCAAAGCTCCTAACATCTGAAATCCTTCTGAAATAAGTATTTGCCATCCTAGTGGAAGCACCTCAGACGCACCTACTCTGCAAATTCCTTCTTATAAACCAGCACCATTAATAGGAGACAACTTGCAATCCACTGAACTGTCATAAAGAGAGCAAACAACAAAGGGCACAATTAAGTGCTACTGCCTACCCAGTTTTCTAGTTAATTCTTGTAGCTTTATCATTGCTGTGTTTTCCTTTTTAATTTTTTTCTCCCCTTTCCTTACTGCCCGAGAGACGCAAACACACAGAAGGTTTGCCTATCTAGCCATGCAAACACAGCAGTGGCAGAGGATATGCTTGAAGAATGTCTGAAAAACTATTTCTAGAGGAAAAAAATAGATTATTTTTCCCCTCAAGTAGTCACAGCCATTACTTGTAACAGGGATATGCAAAAAACATTAAGGCAGATGTATGAACTTTAAGTTGACGATATGCCGTAGTCCATTACATCTGAGGAAGTGCTGTTACAGGGAATGCTGGCAAGAGCATTTTGATACAGGCCACAGGACTGACTAACACCAGTTTCATTGCTCAATGTGGCATATTTTTCCCTATTATGTAATGCTTATTGTAGCTATTATAATGATACATAGCTGAAAGCCATCAGTAAGGACTTTCACAAGGGACCGCACAAAGAAAGCTGATACAATGATAAAGAGACAGCACTTGATCGTTTTTCCTTACACTCTTTTGTACCTTTGGTGGCTGTTGAATCAGTCTGCTCTGATCAGATCTCCCAACCTCACCTGCCACCTTTATGATACCATTTGTCAGACCAAATTTAGAAAGCAGCTGCTGGGAGAAGGGCTGCAGTTTCATCACCTGTGGAAGGTCACTAAATAAGGAGGGCAGAAAAGCAGGAAGGGGGATCTCTCCCAGTTCACTTCACATCATTACATGGTGTACAAACACCATCTTTCACAGGATCATCTGCACATGCAAATTCCAAAATGGTTAGAAACCAGATCAACTAGCTGGGGTAATTACAGGGAAACCTCTCAAAATATGAAACCATATTAGGTGGTCTTTTTACTGACTACGCCTAATTTAAAGTTTATATGTCATCAGGGCAGACTTGCAGAAATCCTCATGAATGCAGTGTAATCAAGCTTTTATTAAAACTAGTCAGACATTTTTACCACCAAAGCCAAGATTTCATTAGGAACCTTTCTCTGGTTAACCTGTTTAACCGATACCTTCCAGGGGGCTTTTTGTCACCAAGAAAAAAGCACACTAATTTGGACAGTTTAAGGTATTCAGATCTTACTTCTTTTAAAAACTTCAACTGCACTGATGATAAGAAAAAGATGAAAAAGAACTGCTTCCAATCCCAACTTCAGCTATTATAATTGTAGTAAATGATCATTTAATTAATAAAAGGAATAGAACACCATGCAAATGGAAGCTGAGAAACTAAACACTTTAACATATCAAAATCCCTTATGTCACTGAAAAACTGCAGAGGTCTAAGCATCCACACCAACTGGAATTTTAATACAATAAACAGGTTTGATTTATTATTAAAAATTCATATGAAATTAAATGAGTGAGCCCCAACTCCAAAGCAGCTAGCTATACAGTTACTCCACCAGTTTATTCATAAACTTATTTCTTGGCCAAATACTCTAAATTCAATACAGTGTCATTATGAACTGCTGAACTGCATGTAGAAGTCTGCCTATCACTTCTTTAAAATACCACAATGAAGAGATGCTTATTGTAAACTCACTGTGCAAAATATAATTTTGGACCCCCCTATAATTCCACGATGAAATCACCACAACTGGTCTAAAAATGTAGTATTTTGAAAAATTAATACCTCATATTTTGGAGAATAAAATATTGGTATCTTGCAAAGGGAGTGAAAGGCAGCTCAAGTCTGTCCTTAAAAACAAGCTTGTCACATAATGGGAAAAAAATGAATCCATCAGCTGCTTCAACCAAACGAAACAATCAGCTACAAGCCTCAGTCCATTCTGGTACCTGGTCACTTTCAACAGCACAGATGCATACTGCATCTTCATGGCAGTACAGTGCAATGTGTAGGCTGAAGACATAAGAAGTTGCACATTGTCTCATATGGTGGAGAAGGGTTAAAACCTAGAAGCAAAACTATGTGGTCATAGCAGGCCCATATAATTCACTTGTTTCAGATGATTCCTCTCCTTGGTTTGCCTCTTCAGTGGCTTCTGGGCAGCCAGAAAGGCAAGTTCCCTCAAGTAGAGACCTCGGTAAGGTCATCCCGAACATCAAAGGCAGCAACAATGACACACAAACAAGTATGAGAAAAGGACATAAAAGAAGATGAGTCTGAAGCAGCTGTCAAGAATAAAGGAAGCAAGACTGACGCTGGGCAGACAACAAGAGATCAGAGAAAGAAATGCCGGCAGATTAGCATCAAGCTGAACAGTGAAAGCAAAAAAAGCAAAATTTGCTACTGCTCTTCACTAGAACGGAAAAGCAGTCAAGCAAAGAGGAAGATCTTGGTGAAACTGCATGACTGCCATTCTAATATTAGCCTTGCCAAACTTTAAACCCCTTAAAGCAGGCAAAATGAGTGTCTAAGACAAGGAAACACACCCTATATATCTGGCAGCCAATACTGAAGAGCACACAGGATAAAATGACAGAATTCTGTCCCTGTATGAACATAATCAGAGAAGTTGGGAAGGAAGAAGCATCATAGAATAGTTAGAGTTAGAAAGGACATTAAGATCATCTAGTTCCAAACCCCCTGCCATGGGCAGGGACACCTCACACTAAACCATGTCACCCAAGACTCCATCCATCCCAGCCTTGAACACTGCCAGGGACGGAGCATTCACAACTTCCCTGGGCAACCCATTCCAGTGCCTCACCACCCTCACAGTAAAGAACTTCTTCCTTATATCCAATCTAAACTTCCCCTGTTTAAGAAGTTTAAGAACCCATTACCCCTTGTCCTATCACTACAGTCCCTAATGAGGAGTCCCTCCCCAGCATCCTGATAGGCTCCCTTCAGATACTGGAAGGCTGCTACGAGGTCTTCACGCAGCCTTCTCTTCTCCAGGCTGAACAGCCCCAACTTTCTCAGCCCATTTACTGAACAGAAGAAGCATTACTGTTTTACTGGCAGTACCTGCAAGGCTGTTCTTAGGGTCAGCTAGATATAGCTGTTCATTACCCCAAAGAACCTAAACAATGCCTACACACCAAAGAGCCTATTCCAATGCGATAGTGCCTTCTGAAAAAGAGAACTTGTGACTGCTTGCAAAGAAAGGAGAAGTGGTAAGACTAGCTCTAGACTAAAGCACCATATTTTAACAAACACCAGGTATCTGTTGCCAGCTGCATATTTGAGGAAAGACTACTGAGGTCAGAGGGAAGAACCTCTTCCTGGGTGTATATAGAAAAACTCCAAACAAGCCTTATCAAGCAATACATAGAAGTAAAGCAAATAATTTTAATTCATATACTCATTGAGGCATACCACTGAAAGAAGAGATGCTGCAGAATTATTATCAAAAGAGATCAGACATGGTTTGTTCTGGATTATTTTTTTTTGGAGAGGGAGAGGGCTAGCTCCCAGAAATCTTTGCTGTCTTTGCTCCAGCCAAAGATAGCAAGTCCATGTTGTTGTGTTGCTGCAAAAACCACAAGCTCAAAACTGTCTGCAAACCATCGGGATGCTAGTTTCCAGCTCATTTATTTTAGGGGGGGATTTTTAAAGAAAAAAGGTGCTGAATCAGGAAACAAAGGTGGTGGGATATGCTAGTAGCATTAACAAAAGAATTATTAATAATGATCCCATGATTTTAAAGGTGTGGTGTTCAGCATCTGTCACTCCTTCAGTGATAATTCTCTATGCATTTTAGGTATTGCTCATTAAAAGCTATACCAGTTACTACAACTTTCTCTTTTCAACTCCACACAGAAATGCATAATTGTACAATGGAGGAATTTTTTGTTTCTCCTTGCCCCACCCCTCCCCCCCAACTTCCTCTCTCTTCAAAATACAGCTGATCTTCTCTCACTTTAATTTTAGTCTTTGCTATATAGGAAAACTTCCCTCACTGCCTCACTTTTTTCTCATCCTTAATGCCTGAGGGGCAATCTCACATGAACTTCCCTCATAAAATCCGCAAGCAGGATTTTGAAGCTCCACATAAGAATTAAAGACAAGGATCTGGAGCAGTTTCTTAGAAATATTTTCCTTCTATTGAAAATATGATTTTCCTCAGATATGCAGGCCTTCTATCCCCAAGTGTCACCATGTACACACACACACACTCCCCTGTATATATGTACTCTCACTCCTCAAAAGCCTCCACTTAACAGCCTCAACCAGGTTTTATCAGTTCTTCCTTACTAAAGTGATTAATTCTAAATTCATCTCAGGTGAATGATGTACTAGGGAATAGATGCATTTGAACCTTTATGAAATATTTTTGAGCAGAAGAGTTTCCTTTTTGTTCCTTGCAGATAACATCTGCACCACTAAAAATCCAAAGTTACCAATAGAAATTATTCCCTGAAGTTGAATGTCCAATGCAGCTGTCCCTACAGTAGAAAGGCAAAATGGAAACATACTGGAGCTGACAAAAGATCACAGTAAGAAACCATACCTACCTACCCATACAACATCCTAGGTAATCAGCATCTTTGAGCATGTTTATCATTAATCATTTTATAGACACATGAGTATATTTTTCCCCCACAGTTTGCTGTTATGTTCAAACAGATGATTCTTTGGATGAAAGATTGAAGTATTGAATAGAAGCAATATATACAACATAAAATGATCTGTTTATGGCTACAATTAGACTTCATACCTATATGCAGTGTTACAATATTCATAGTGCTACATGGGGAAAAAAAATTGCCGGAAAAAAAACTTCATACTTTCCAATTCTGCCTACTGACAATATAGGATGTCTTTCTCAAATACATTTCAGGTATTCCTTACCTAATCCATTTTGTGTCCTCCTGTATATGCCATCTATCTCTGAAGCACCTATGTTGTGTGCATGTGTGCATCCAAGCCAAGTGTTAAACATATGTAGTTATAGTCACTAATTCTGTTTATGTATTTCTAACACGGATTTCTGATATATTTCCAGATAGCTTTATTTATTAACAATGTGAACTGGGATATGCAGATATTTTATTCTGTAGTCCCCTTGAGAGCAAAGGGCACAAATTTGCATAAAGTAAGAGCCCACAAATGAAGTGCATGAAATATAAAAATCCAACAGAGTAAATTAAAACTGTAAGAGCAGAGAAAAGAAAAAACAAAACCAACCAATTTCTAGCATTTAAAATTATTGTTATTGAAAATAACAGTTATGTAACCTGAAGGAATAACCTAGCAGTTTAGCTTCAAAAATATTCAACTAACCTTAGGCTATCTGTAGAGACATTGGTAGGAAAGCATCCTTTAACTACTTGCCATTTCTCTGTCTCTTGTAATCCTGCTACTTAGCACTATGAAGAAATATCGCCCTGCCTTTTTGTCATCATACTGTTCAACTTGCCTAATATATTGGATGGCATCATCCAGTGTTTTACCTATGCTTCTACAAATCATGTCATGTTGTAAAACAACATTAACAAGCAACCTCTGAATGAGGACTACATAAATGATGACCACCCAAAGCCTGAATAAGGGGATAAGTTGAATATAATCAACAGATCCTTTTACCACATTAAAGACTGTTATAGACGGAACTTCTTCCAAATAAAGGTGCTTGACTTTTCCCATTAAAGTAACTTATTTCAAGCTACTATAACTAGAAAATCAATCTAAAGAAGGCTTACAAGAAAGCTGGAAAGGGACATTTTCCAAGGGTATGTAGGAATAGGACAAGGGGGAATGGCTTTAAGCTGAAAAAGGGTAGACTTAGATTAAATATTAGGAAGAAATTCTTCACTGTGAGAGTGATGAGGCACTGGCACAGGCTGCCCAGAGAAGCTGTGGCTGCTCCATCCCTGGCAGGGTTCAAGGCCAGGTTGGACTGGGCCTTGAGGAACCTGGTCTAGTGGAAGGTGTCCTTGCCCATGCCAGGGGTGCTGGAACCAGATGAGCCTTAAGGTCCCTTCCAATCCAAGCCATTCTATGATTCTATGAAGTTTCCAATACTACATGTACACCTTGTTTGCTTCATGAAGTTTTAACCCCAAAATAATATCTGCTCCTTTAACACTGCTCCTCTTTGGAGTTAGGAAGAGCACTCAAGATTTCCTGTGGCACAACATTTCTATACTTAAGACAAATTGTGAGCAACTGATCCAGTTAATTCACTCAACTCAAATGATTGCTCTACCAACCAACATTAACAACCTTGGAAAAGTTTATGACTGTGATGATATCTTTTATTAGACCAAACTGGTAGAGCTATGAAAATAAAGTTTTAGGGATACAATATCCCTTTTCTTCACACCCAAAATGGGGGAAAACTGTTAGTTTACTACAGCTTTCAAGAAGAAAATCCCATTTCCCAAAAAGTTTGCAGAGATTTGTTTGCTCAAAAGTCTAATAAAAATTATTATCACCTTACAAATCCTGCCTTTATCTTTAGGACATCACAGGTACAACAAATATAATATTATTCCCATCAGTTAGTGTGTTAGCTCAAGTAGCATAAGAAAGTGCAGTTACAGCTAAAATTCTAGGCCTGTTATGACCTGGAGATGTCCCACGGTAGAATCTCTGCGTTTTCGTTTGTTTGCTCATTTTGGTCATAGCCAAGGAAGTCCTGCACACAAAACTGTAGAAGAGTATTTGCATGGTCAGATACTCAAAATAGGTCAACACAATTGATTTACTATTCATTTTTACTTGCCAGCTATAGGTCCTAGGATATGATTTGCCAAAGTACTGAACATTCACAGTGGTTGTCCCTGATCCATGGAAACTTTTGACTTTAAAATTTCTGATCCCTAATAATGATTTTCCAATATACCTGTGTGCCTTGGTGGTGACACTATCAACAGATGAGGGCTTGTCCCACTATAGTAATGATGAGTTTATAATCTTGTGAACATCAGTACATAATGAAAGAAAAACATTAGCTTTGTGGCTTAACCCCAGGAGCAACTAGGTACCATACAGCTGCTCACTGATTCTGCACCCTCCTGCTCTTCCCCCAGTGGGACAGCAGGAGAACTGGAAAAAGGTAAAATCGATGGGTTGAGATAAGAGCAGTCTTATAATTGAAATAAAGCAAAACACAACAAAATAATTAATAATAGTAATGAAAAGGGAGATAAGAGAGAGAGAGGGAGAACCCAAGAATGACAAGTGATGCATAGTACAATTGCTCACCACCCACTGACTGATACCCAGTCCATGCCCAAGCAGTGATCTGCCCCTCCTGGACAATTCCTCCCAGTTTCTATACTGAGCATGACATTCTGTGGTAAGGAATGTCCCTTTGGCTAGTTTGGGCCAGGTTTCCCAGCTTCTTGTGAACCTCGTCACTGGCAGCGCATGGGAAACTGAAAAGTCTTCGACTTAAGGTAACCGGTACTTAGCAACAACTAAAACATTGATGCATTATCATTATTCTCACTCTAAATCAAAAACACAGGAAGAAACTTAACTTTATCCCTGATGAAACCAGGACTATTACTCAATCTATAATGTCATATTAATAATTTACAAGCAAGAGCAAACTTTGCCCCAAATATTTTATAATCTCCATAAAGAGATAAACTAGACTGCAAAAAAGATAGTAGTGTTACATCAATATGCAGAGAGCAGATCTCAACGGTGTTCTGTGATGCCTCAAAGAATGACCTTGCCTTATGCTCCCGAGTCAATAAAGATGGCAACAGCACAGTAGGTATGAGACTGAACCCTAATGTCAAATCAATAATCACTATGCTGGGTCAACGCCCTGCATCAATCCGCGATAGTTTTGCATTATGATGTTGCAACAACTTGCATGATCCTGCAAAGTCACCTTGCATCAGTTCAGTAGTACTATGCCATGATGTTGCATGAATATACAGAGACACTTTCCTGTGACAGCAAATGAGTATAGGGGGATGCTAAATTTTGACATGACCATCACAGCATCACCATGCATGATATTAATGTTGATGAGTGGTGACTCACGTCACAAGGACACTTAATTTTCTCTTTGCATTACAAGTTCAGGTGAGTATGAGTCATAACTAGGCAAAATTTTGCTAAAACCATCAAAGGCACCCCTTTACCCAAGACTGTCCTTCCACATTTTCACTCCAACCTGCATGGACAGCAGATACTTTGTTCTAGTACACTTTTTATCTGCTCAGCCATTTGACTGAATATGATTGACCTCACTACAACCCGTGGAGAGTAACAAGATTCAAAAGGAAACCACTGTGACAGGGAAATGGCCCAATTATGCTGAGCCTAGCTTTTTTCCTGGCAAAACAGATTCAAAGCATAACACATCAAGACACAGAAGGAAGCAGGCACCTAATGACTGCTGTTGAAGGAGGAGAACAAAAAGATGGCAATTACTTTAACCATCTTCTTAAGATGTGGCAATAACATTTCTTATAATTGCAAAGAAAAGCTGAAATGTCAATAGTTCCAACCAGCCTTTCCTTCTGAATGGAGCCTGAATCAGCTCTTCATTTAGGCTACTGAAGCATCAACTACTTCCCATTAAACTATAGTTGGGTCAGTTTGCTTTGGTTGCATTCAGCTTAGATAGAAGTTGAGAGTGCTAATTACAGTAAATTCACATCACCTTCCTGGGGTGAATTTGTTTCAATTTCTTGCTAGTGTTTCCCCCATGTATGTTTCCTTATATTTCGCTATTATTGCTACAGTGATGATTATTGTTGAAGTAGGTATTTCTGATCTCCATTCCATGGGTTTTTATCTTTAGGCTTTTTATCTTTTTTATTGGTATAAATAAACAAAGGTTTATTTATACCAATATAATAACAACAGGATTGTTTTTAAACAAATACAGAAACAGCCCAGTAAGACTAAATGACAGATGGTACAGCAATTACTAGTTCTTTTGTCCTTGTTTTCAATGGCACCAAGCGAACAATAACACAAGTTGCCAGTAATCTTGTGCTCCTCTGTCTCTCCTCTGTGTATGCATATACTAGGTAGGAATAGAGATCTTCTCTCTAAAATCTCACATTTTGAAACTGTCATGGAAGCTAGTCATAGGTTTTGAGGAATACTCGGCAGAAGAATGAAACTTCAAAGTAAGGAAGAATGTAACTGTGCAATACTCTGCCTCAGGCTGGACATGGGATCTTCACTGAAAGGTTTGTGCACAGTGTAAGTGCTCCAGCCCCTCTCATGTCACATACGAGGCTTTTCCATAAAGGATTCCAGGATCAGTAAATAGTCTCCCTTTTATCATTTACACAACTGCTGTGGCATTACAAGTGGACTGATCCAAAAACCTGATACAATACAAGTGCATGTAATGAGGTTGGCAGTGAATTTTAACCAGAGCTTGTCTCAGTCTCCCAGTACTGTGTGTAACCTGTTCTGGAGTTCCCAGGACATCACTTCATATTTCATTCTGACAGTTCAGTTTATCCTGCTCTGAGTGCTTGACCTGAAAATGTAGACATGTTTCAGATGAAACAGAAGGTTAATTACGAAGGCTGAAGCCGTTAATGAAGGCTATCAATTATTAATCAGTTGGTCCACTATTCTCTTTTCCCATATCCAGAAGGGTTTATAAGCCAGTGACAGGCTTGTAGGGCTGATGACATCTCTTAGCAACTGTCTTGCTCTGGTTTTATAATTAGACCCCACAAGCAAAGTAGGAAAACATCTAACAAATTTTTAGACAGGAGACTTCTAACAAAAAATTCAAGGTGATGCAAGACAAGATGAAACTACTTCCCACCTCCAAAACCTTCCTGACTACTGCACTGCAGTCCGCTCTGGTCTTGCATCGGAGTCACAGTCTTGCTAGCAACAAAGCACTGGACCATGAGGCTATTTTTATAAAGAAAAGTTACAGCAACACCTGATAAATTTTAAAGCAAATGTATCCGTCAAAGCAATATAGGCATCCTGTGACATAAAAGACCTGACAGGTATTTGCCACAGACAGGTATTTTCAAATAATTATAGCTAACTTTGAAAGGTGTCAGAATATTAGCAGGGAAATTTTCAGGAAAGGAAAGCAGAGCTCCTATTAATTGTCCTCATATATGAGAAATTTATTTCCCTTGCAAAATAAATCCATCATTGAAGAAAAATGTTTAATTAAGAAATGTTAATAGAAACATGCTTTTTCAACAATTTATATTAAGATTTTATTACCACGTTAAAGATGAAAGCCTACTCAGTTATGAGACCATCACTTATACAAAGTGGTAAAATCATCATCATTTGTTAACTGCAGAGTAAGGGAAAAAGACTTGGGAAATGCAATGCAGAATCCGTCTTGAGAGGAAATGATGATTATCTTGGTCTTTTCCTACTCCAGCAGTCTTTATTACTGCTAGATACACAGTATCTTTCAGTTGCCATTTTTCAGAACTTCAAGATACTTTTCATCTTATTTGTGCAGCTTTATAGACAAAATTTAGCTTCTGACTTGAATGATTATGAGTTTGCTACATGACATCACATACTGTAGTAGCCATTTTCCATTAAACCAGTATACAATATTGTCACAAATTGGCAAAATGACATCATATTCTTCCCCCCTCAACCCCTCCCCCGCCTCCTTGGGGGCATTAAAAAAAATAAATCTAAGCCTAGCTAATCAAAAGACCCTATTGAATGTGCATTATTAAGCTTTCTACTTCAGAAAAATCACTGTACCTTTTTGCATCAGAAATCCAGAGAACAAACTTTAACGATACTCTGCATGATCTAATCCTCAGCTTTTATTCTCAGGAGACAGCTTTCCCTGAGGTAACTCCACTACTTCATTGTTCAGTGTAGACTGTAGACCACTGTCCAAGGCAAAGGCTTAGAGAAATTTTACAGAAGATACCCAAACATCATTATAATCTTAAACCCCTTTTTATCCCACATTCCACTTAGAAAAGTATATGCAAGCAGTAACTTGTTCAGCTGATGTTTGGCACCATTTTATACCTTGATTCCTTTTTGTAAGTCCTGGACCATTTTAGATATGAACTTGCACTTCCTTGGCAGATCTTTGAGAAATGCCCATTTCAACCTTCTTCCAAATGGATCATGCTGTCCCCTCACCCTCATATCTTGAAGACTAGGATTCTTTCATCTATTAAAATTCATACTTTCCCTCAGTTTGGCAACCCTTTCAATGATGCCAAGTGTCATGTCAATGAGCTCCCAGGGTCTCAAGTAATCCCCCTGCACTCCAAACATGAGGCAAAAAACCTGACAATAAAAAAAAAGCCTGACACACAGTTCTAGAAAGACCATACTATGTTCAGAAGCATGGTTAAAATGATATGGTATGCTTCTTCATGCTGGTCTTATGCATGCTTAGGTAATTTTGTCAGTCAAATGTACAGGACATAAGATTGAAATCCAACAACAAAAACTACCAGGGTTGTTAGTGAGACGTTATCATTACAAACCTTCAGACCTAATATTGATCTTAGGGAAAATCCTCAAAAGAATTGTCTGTTTCTCTCAAGAATAACCAAAGCGTTTTCAGAAAAGTCAGACAACAGAATTGTTTATATTGGCACAATAAAGCACACTTTTACCTTCAAACAGTAGTCCCTCCACACTTTGAAAATTAATTCTGGGTCCTGCGAGGGTTTCTAGATTGTTTTAAACCACTAAATGAGTATAGTTATATTCTGTAGCTTTGTCGTAAATTCGCCTAAAATCCAAAAGTCAGTTTGCTGTTGATCCTTATAACCACACATTTCCAGGTACTCCATCCATACCCTATTAACAAACAGCTCTGACATGAGAAGGGAGGCAGGACACAGAGTTCATAAGTAGTACAAACCTGGCCAGCATGAGATGCAGTGATGAACCTTTAAAGGCTAAAGTTACTGTCTAAGGCTGACAATTTTAGCTTTACTGACCTATTTCCATCCTCATTTTATAAAAAAACACTTTTAGATTGAAAGCACTCTTCTGTGTCAAATTTAGCCATGTCACATGGGACAGGGTCAGATTTACCAACAGAAGAACTAAAGGAGTTTCATCCTCCCATTTACACAAAAGTCTACTCCTAATGCTTGATGGTGGCTTGGACCTGGCTTGGCAGCCAAACTCCCACCCAGCTTTCTAGTTTGTCATCCCTTCTGCTGAAGAGAACAGGAGCAAGAAGGTTCATGAGTCAAGATGAATACAGGGAGATCACTTATGTTGCTGGCAGAACAGATGCAGATGGGGAAAGATATTTATTACCAGTTAATATATATTTATTTATTTACCGATTTGGTTAGCAGGAAGCAAAAAGACAAACATTAAATCAGAGGGAAAGCCCCTCTTCTCTCCCTTTCAAAGGCTCCACTTCACTTCATTGCAGGCTCCTCTCTTCCCCCCTTGCTATCACCAGAAGTTACATTTGGCCCCCTCAGTGAGGCAACAAATGTCCAAGGGTTGGAAAGGCCAGTTAGTCAGTGCACAGCAGTTTCTCTCTGCTGCTCCTTCTTCTTTTCCTCTGCTCCAGTGTGAGCTCTTGACAGGCTACTTCCTTTAGGAATATCCATCTGCTCCGGAATCGGATTTTCCACTGTCTGCAGTGGATATCTGCTCTGCCATGGAGCACTTCCTCCTCATCTCACCTTGGTGTTCCCTCTGCTGTGTTGCCCCTTTCCCCTCCACCTCCTCTTTTTGGCATTTTTCTGCCCTTTCTTGACTATGCTTTGACTGACACCATTGGTTTGGCTGATGGGCTCAGCTGTGTCCTGTGGTGGGTCCATTTCGCAGGCAGCTGAGTGTGGCATGAGGCTGCCCCTAGTCTCATTCTACAGAGGCCAACCTGCAGCAGCCACCTTGCCATTTATACCCACTACATGGTTTTACATATATAATGCAATCAGATGTCTGCACAGCCCCCTCTTGCTTCTCCCAGTGGCATTTAAACAAGCTGCATTCACATCTGTGGACACACCACATTTGCAGCACATTACTTTTGCAGAGATCTGCCCACTCATGCTACAATTCATAATGTTTCCTGTCTTCTCTGGACCTAATTTATACACCCAGGACAGTGCAATGGACCACAGGTTCTTTAGTCTTGATAAAGACAGAAAACAACAATCCAACTAGAGAGCACAGCCCTGTAGCTGAACTCATATTTGAACTTATGCCCCATATTTGCCTGTTTTCAAGAACTTATCACCTATTCCGATTTGCAGGAAGCAGCAAGAATTTGTTCTAGTTTCACTACAGTCCAAACCCCACATCAACGTTAAAAATGAATGACTTCTTAAAAAGCACTGAACAATGCTCAGCAGCTAAAGCTTTGAGTTCTTCGACAAGCTCGAATGCATTCTTCAGACCTAGGCTTGCTTCAGTGATAAGAGTGACCTCACAACCCCAAACCACTTACTGTATCAGCAGTTCTGGGAAAAAAAGCAATGCAGCTCATCCTCCAAGGAAAAGCCTGGCTTTTGACACAGGAGTGCAAATGTGAAAGAAAAGAAGCTTCTTACAGAAGCTAAATTACATTTTTTCTCTGGCATTCAAGGAGCCAGCAACTATCCACTGACAATTATCAGGGCCAGGCACCACTTTCACAGGTAGCTTCAAATCACAAACTTCTTTCAGTGAGTACTCCATCATGAACCAAATTCTAGCACAGCTCCATGGATGTTAATGAAGGGCTTGTGCACTCACAATACCTCTGTGGAAACAAAAATTTGCCTCAACAATAACAACCCTGCTATATTTAAAAGTAATTTAAAACCTAGAATTTGCCGCTTTTGTTCAAGACAATGTTTTATTCAAAGAAGGAAGATACCAGAGTCAGGCATCATGTACACCTCACTGTAGCAACATCAAAAAGTCTACTGGATTATCATCCTTTTGGTCACAATGATGTGTGTCATATTAAGACCTGGAGTTGTGTGGAGAACAACACTAAAAGCATTATGCAATACATAAATGAAGCTGGCAACAAAAGCTCATATTCCTCCTTTTTGCCTATTTCTACATTTTTAAAGGCAAAATACTCCTTCTCTGTGCCTCTATAAAGCTCACATTTTCCTAGATATTACTACTTTTCACAGCCAGTTTTGTAAACTAAGGTTTTCACATGCAAAAAGTTGTGGTCAATGGCTCAATGTCCAGCCAGAGACCAGTAATGAGTGGTGTCCCTCAGGGACTGGTGTTGGGACCGGTCTTGTTCAATATCTTTGTTGGTGACATGGACAGTGGGATTGAGTGCGCCCTCAGCAAGTTTGCCGATGACACCAAGCTGTGTGGTTTGGTTGATAC
>JANHGB010047034.1:0-12996 GCA_026283785.1 Coracopsis vasa
CACCCTCACAGGGAAGAGCTTCTGCCTAAGAGCTCATCTCAGTCTCCCCTCTGGCAGGTTAAAGCCATTCCCCTTATTCTGTCCCTACAGTCCCTTGTCCAAAGCCTCTCTCCAGGTTTCTTGTAGCCCCTTTAGGTGCTGGAAGGGGCCCTTCTCAAAATAGGTATTAGTTATGGTGTGTCAGAAAATACACTGAAATACTACCACAATCATCCTTACTGCTTTCAAATGTTGTCACTGACCTGCTATCCTTCTGGAAAACTTATGCCATGAAACACTAATTGGTCAGGGACTGCAGGATCAGGCTCTTAGTCTACAGACTGTGGGCAAAACAGCACTTCTGATGTCACCTCCTGAGAGGACCCTTATCACACAGCTGTGGTTCTACAGTGCTGTTACCATTGTGCAGGTTCTCCCCAGGGTTTTGGGAAAAAACAGTCTCTTTTGATCTGAAAACTTTGCTTTCCTTTTCTATTGATGTGTCCTGTGTACTGGATGAAGGGGTGAAGAAAGCAAAGAAGAAGTGGTGGGGAGAAAACACTTGTAGAGTAATGCCAAAGAATTCTCACCATTAGAAATGTCACTGCATTATTCACATCTGGAGGGGTTGCAAGATCACACCCTTGGACTGGCAATCTCTCAAGAGCAAACTTGTGTGTGACACGTTGAGGGCTGCTTGTTGCCAACAGGAAAGGAATGCTTTGTCCCATCTCCTTCCAGCTCCCACAGGAACACACGAAGATGAGGAATAATGCTAAAAAATCCCCAAAGTGAACTGAACTTTTCCTAACCTCAGCGAGGGTGGGTTTGAGTTGGGGGTGAAAGCACAGGCTCTTCCCTTATGCAGACAGCTCTGCCCATCCCTGGCCATATCTCTTTGTCTGCTTCTCATAACAGGAAATCAAACAGATTTATTGGTCGGGGTCCCTCTGTGGACACCTCTGTGCAGCCAAGTGGGGCTGCTTTGCACTGAGGGCTTTTGACAAGTTGGGAAGTGAATGTAGATTAGATTGCTATTTTTCGGGTTAACTTATTTTTTCTGCTGTCAGGGAGGCCCCTGATCTGTAACCATGAGCCACTGCCCACCTCATCAATCTGCAGCCCTTCCCCACTTCTTTCTTAATAGCTTTGTTTCCCTTCCAGCCCTCTGCTCCTACAAGAGGACCTACCAGGCTGGTCCCATGTATTGGTGGGATCCTTACTTTCCATTTCTCCTGGCTGCCAGGTCAGACTCAGAAAGATCTGACCTCATCATTGCTTGAAAACACATCAGCATTTCCTTCTCCAACACTCGGAAAGAGTATTGGCTGCAATTGGTTCAGCCATATCCTGACTCCTGTATCTTAGTAGTTTACTATACTCAAATAGTAAAGTATCAGCTGCTTTAAAGAACCCCTGTTAGGTCCTGACTAACATTTCACTTGAAAAACCCAAATGACAGGCCTGGCTTGGCTTTGCTCTTGTGTTGTCTTTTGCTTTTTGATCCCCTTTGGTTGAGTCTTGTTTCTCTGTCTGCCTCCAGATGATGTTCTGTCAGGCTCCAAAGATCCACTCCTTTGTCCCTTCACCTAGGTAGAAGAGTTGGCTTTTTGTGAAGGAGAAGATGAGGAAGGGAGTAGATGGGAGAGCACTTCAGGTCTCTCAGACTCATCCCCATCTGTAGGATGGACACAGGGTTTCCTGCCCCGCATTGCTTGGGTTAAGCAATGTACTGCAGTGTCCTGATTGAGTGCTTGGAGATTTGAGAGCAATTCACAGGACAAATTGCTGGGACTAATGTTGAATTTCCTCGTAACTGGCATCTCATTTCCCATCAGTAAATTATTTCTGATCATAACAGTAATTCTGTAAAACTCCCTGGAGAGAGAAGCACATTTTTCATTATCTTGGACATTTTTCTCTTCAGGCTCAAATCCTGTGTTTGGCATGTCTGGGCTGACCTCAAAAGCCTGATTTTTGCTTGCAGAAAGAAACTTTAAGTTCAGTGTGAAAGGTTACTCAAGTGCTATGTGAAAGGTTACTCAAGTGTTGTGTTTTCTGGGCTCTAAGAACAAAGCTTTATGCGCTTGGGGAGGGAGACAGTTATGTTTGTGTGGGTTTGGGGGTGTGAAGGGGAGGACAAGGTTTGATTACAGTCTTTTAGTATTAGATTTTTCTGTACTCTTGGTGAAGTGCTGAACACATCGACTGTCATTTAAATTATCCTTCTAAAAAAGAAATCATAATTTTAACTTAATTCAAATAAGAACGTACACCAGTGACAAATGAATTCTTAGTTCCACAATTACTGCACAGCACTATTAAATATTACTTGAGACCTAAAATGAGTCAAAATGATTCATCAATTGAAATAATTATTATTTATGAGGCTTAGGCAGTTCTTTTCTTAGTACTTGAGGGGCTGGCTAAGAAAGCCTCCCCATCCCTTCTTCCACAGGCCAGGATGGACGAGGCTTGGAGCAACCTGCCCTAGTGGAAGGTGTCCCTGCCTGTGGCAGGGGATTGGAACTGGATGAGCTTTAAGGTCCCTTCAACCCAAACCATTCAGTGATTCTATGATTCTATCTCTGTGCATTGTCATGGCCATTTTACCTCTTACCATGCCCCCAGAAGGCAACTGAAACCTCTCCATTCACTTTGCTCACTGCTGGGCCAAGTCCTCTTCACAGAAGTTCCCTTCATCAGTGACAGAAACAAGTTCACTGCCTTCTGTGGTGGCTTCTGGCCTTTTAGATCTGCTCAGCCTATAGCTGGGTATCCAGCACAGTGGGCTTGCATCCGTACCAGTCCCACAGCAAAAAGCCTCCCCCTTAGGGTGTTGAGTTTTTAGCCTAAAGCCAGTGACTATCTAAGGCACACCTAGTAGTGTATTCCTCAGATAACACTCTCCCTCCTCCAAACAGTGCTTTGCTCTCTCTTTCATGTTTGCTTACTAAGCAGCACAGGGAATTATGCACAAACTCTTTATCTTTGCTTGTGTTTAGATGTGGGGAAGGCTTGGGCTATGAATCCAAACACCTTCCCATAGAGCCTTGTGTCCAGCCACTGATCCTGCCTGCTACAGGAGAGGTGATCTTTAAATACACCTCATTCCTGACTTGAAGCATCCGTTGCTATCCCCCTGCTTTAGACCTGTCTCAGTTCCGTCTCCATTCCTCCACCATCACCATCCCCAGGCTGAGTTTTCTCAAGCAGAAGCCAAACAAACCTTAAAAGCTTTCTCATCTGTGGCTGCATTTGGATCACACAATGTTCAGATGGCTTTAAATGTGTCAAAATAAATGGGGTTTCGTCCTCTCTGGCTTGAAGTGTGATTGTATCCCCAACTCACTTTGCAGAGGTGCAATTGCTGGTGTGAGAGCTGACCTGAATAACTAAAGACTTTGCTGCTGCTGCACTGTGAAATGCAATCAAAAAGCAGTTCTGCTTACTGTACATTTCAAATTGATCAGCATTATGTAAATCTCACCTCACTTTCTAGTGTTATTTCTGGTTTGTGGCATTAGGAGCCAATAATATGCACAAGGATTGGGACATTTACCCTCTGGCATTACCTCTGCTGCAGGAGACTCTCCTATCTCTAAATTCATTGCAGATGTTATTCTGGGGTTGCACATTTGTTCCCTAAAGGAGCATCCAAATAAGGAGGACAGCACATGGAAAGTTTCCCTGCCTTTCTTAGAGAACTTTGCTTTACTTCAGTGCCCTCTGACTGACCTGCTCTTTATGTACCTTCCCCTCTACCTTTTAAACTGGGTTTCAAAAATCTTTTCACATTAAGCACATCATTAAAATAACAGAGTGGTCCAGTGAAGCATTTAGTCAAACTTATGTCCTTGGCTGGATATGAGGCTTCGTGAGAGCTATGATAGAGTGGCAACTTGTTTTCTATTTAGCCTCTTCTATTTCCCCAAAGCAAAAAGAACTTGCTCTTTAGTGTCTTTCATCTCACGTTTGTACAGTACTTAATGGCAGTATCAGCTCTGCAAGTTGGGCTAGGTGAGCACTCTCTAAGGTGCATTGGAAACACAGGACCTAAGTTTGGACTGGTCAAACAGTATGGGAAAAAGAGGATGAAATCTCCCCCAAAGTAAAACCACTTTGTGTTCTTACGAGTGAGCTCACTGGTTTGGGTGGTTTGGATGTTTTTCTTTCTTTTGTTAAAAGAAAGAAAGAAAATAAATGAGTTAACCTGAAAGCAAAACTTTTGTTTCAGGCTCAACACAACATTGTGTTTGACCCCAGCTCATTCTGCCCGGGGGGGTCATTCCATTCTGTTCTACTTTGTGCAGCACTGCTCACAAGGTGGCTGTGAAGTGGGGGCACAGCATTGTCCCCATGGGACCTTGGAGGAAGCAGATGCCAAGATGAAATGAGTGGCCAGAATCTCCCCAGGAGTCAGTCCCATGGCCAGGAATAGAATCACAGGCACCAATTATCGGTCGCCTGCCTAATCTCTAGTGCACACACCCCGCTGCTCCATTGTCACCCGCTGTTCCAGGCTGGGAATGCCAGCAGGGTGGAAGGGAATGGAGGAGTAGCCATGCAGCTGGACACTGTATGAGCTGATATTAAGAGAAATCACTCAACCTACCCTACAGGGAATGATGTTGTTAAAATGGCAGTGCAGCTTGATGCTGCTTCTCCTGACCTTGTACTGTCACTTTTGGATGTGCTTGTCTTCACCTTGAAGGATGAAAGCTCTTTTCCAGTCGTGTACCACCTTTCCCAGATTTGTCATTCAACCCCAATGCAGCCAAGCTTTGGGGAAAAAACAGGGATTTCTCTCATCTGTCTCCCCCCATCTCATTTCCTGTTAGTAAACAGAGTTCACAAGCAAATGCACCATGATGAACGGGATAATTCTTAGCAGAGCAGGCACTTCTCCAGGATTTCTGTCTGTGCCCCCTTTGCCTGCTTTTCAGAAGAGAAACCCAACAGCTCCTTACCTGCAGGCTTGGCCAAGAGGCAGTGTGGAGCCACATGCTGCCCCTCTCCACCTTCCCCACAGCCCTCTGGTTTTAAGGGCTGTCAGAGGGAGGTTGCTGCTCTGCAAGGACGTGAGCTGAATGCTCTGGAGTTTTCTGGCACACTCCAGCAGGACCCCACCTTCCTCTTCTGAAAATCACTTTGGCTACTTCCAACAGCATGGAAATAGCTCATCTGACTTTGTCATCAAGGGCTCTCCTGGGAGCACACAGGGGCTGGACTGTGGAGCTGCAAGCGTGCAGGGTTTGCATGATGTTGCTGAGAAAAGCCTTCCTTATTTGCTAATGCAGTGTGCTGGAGAGGCCCACTGCAGTCTGTTTGTGCTGGTGCATCTCTGCTTTCATATATCCCCCAGGAGGAGACAGTTGTTTCTCTGCAGCCTGTGTCTGGTAAATAAGACCTGAAGGATAGGCTGGAGCTCTGTATCTCTTTGCCTTTGCCCTGCTCCGCTGTGTGTCCTGCCCACCCAAAGCACTGGCCAGAGCCCATGAGGAGAGCAAAGCAATGGGCTTGGGGAGGAACACACTGGAGCAGCGGTTGGATGGCGACAGGCTGTGCTTTATTTTGACCTTTCTAGTTTGTTTGGCTGGCCCAGGAGGTGGAAAGTTAGATTTTCTATTTTGACTTTTCCTGACTGGGTCATCCCCCAAGGAGCTGTGCAGGAGATGGATGTGATACACAAAGTAAACCAGGCCTGGCGGGATACAGATGCGTGCAGGCAAGATGAAGGTAGATCGTTTTATAGAGCCCTGCTTCTCATATCTGGCTCAGTCCTTTAACCTAGACATCAGTTGAGTTGCACTAATAATCCAAAGGCATTTATGTTTCTCACAGTGCAGTAGTGTCCACCTTAGAGGTTTCAGTGGCTCTTCCATGCCCAAAAGGCTCTGGGAGTCTGGCTTCAACTGGCTTTAGTTGAGAACCATCACTCCAAGAGCTCTTTCTCTCTGAACTGGCATAGCACAAATATATTAACCTCATCCCAAAGGCTCATTTCCCTCTCCAGACTGTTTCTGGGTCTGGCTGAAGTGATGGGTTATTGTTCATATGGATCACTGAGTATTTATCAGCTTTTATAGAGATCACTGGGGACTCCTTTGATATCAACTCATCCCTTGCAAGCCAAAGAAGGTCAGGCACAGAACTCCCTTTGCCTTTGATTTTAACCCAAATATGAAGAGCTGGCCTGACTGCAGAGTAGAGCAACGTGCATCACAAAGTGCTCTGGAGCTAGTTCTCCCCAGTAACAAAGCGCGGTGTAACTGGTCACCTCGCTGACCTAACAAGGAACACAAGGCAACACATGTGAATTCTCCATGCATCCCAGTCCTTGCCCTGGAGAGGGGGAATTCATAAGGAGCCTGTGAATTATTGCTGCTTATGGTACAGGCTCTTTCTGGCACTTAATCCTGTGTTTCTTATATATACAACACAAGAGCTTTGGGATCAAGGACTCCACGAGGGAAGGTAATTTCAATTGACTAGAGCAGCTGGAACCCAAAGCAATATTTGCTGGAAGAGAGTATAGGAGAGAAACTCTGGGACACAAGAGAAAGGCAAAGTGCTGCAGGAGGTTGTTCACCCCATTTTTGAATTAACTTTTGCTTCAGTACAATCTCCACTCACAACGTGGTGGTCAGAGCCTGCTGACTGCTCCAGAAGGGCTCAGCAGGAGCCCTGATCCATGCAGATGACTTGTACAAGGGTGAGAATGAAACACAGCCAGCTTGCCCAGAAATAGATTTGAGGGGGTTTTGTTTGTGTTTTGTTCTGAAACTGCTTTGCACTCCAGCCTGGAATAACTCTTTTCTCCCACATTTCTCCTCCTTGGCTGGCTCAGATGTGCAGCCACCAGCTGTTTGCTGCGATTGTTCCTTGCTCCTTCCCCTCTAAATTCTTGGGGACATTATTTTCTTGCAGCTTTTCTCAATCAGAATTTAATCAAACAAAACAAGCCCACAGCAACCCGCCGCTTCTTGGACACTGTTTGATGTGTAAATATGTAAAGAAGGAGTGTTTGGAAAATGCAGTCAGCTACCTCCTGGGGACTTGAGTCCTACCATGAGCCAAGGTGACTCTGCAAGGGAGATGTGTGCTCCTCCAGGATTAAATTCCAGCTGCAGCAGGAGCACTGGTGACCAGAGGCACAGAGAAACTACTTCTTAAAGAGACATTTTTGAGTAGCCACATGGTTCTTACCCAGGCCAAGCATCCAGGAGCCAGGTTCTACCCTCAGAATGGCATTTCTGTCATTCCCATACTGCTATTATCTGCCCATTTTGCTCCTTCTTGCCTCTGTGGAGCTGAGATGATGGATCCCTCTGAACTCTGCAGATACTCATTGATTTTGTGGCCTTTTCAAACTTGGGGGGGGAAATAGCTCCTAATATTTGACTCATTGCCATGGAGTGAAATACCTTGCACAGACTGTGCATGCTTTATGTCAGAACTACTCTGATTACTGCCAGTGAAGTATACGGGAGGTGACTCCAAGGAAAGCCTACAGCTTTCCTTGTGCTGGTCCTCTTGCAGGTCAGGAGATAGACCGCATACAGCTCCTGAGCTGCAGCGCTCAATCAGATGGCTTCTGCTCCTGTTCTCAAACTGCTTAAAGGATTCTCTTCTGCTGCCATTATTATGGAAGAAAACACACTGCAAAAATTAATACATTGCAATTTGTCAAATGAGCCCTGCTGCTATTTAATGTGTGTTTGTGAACAACAATTCACAACACTATTAACTTCAAACCTCCTCTAGACCGAGTTCAGATTCAGAGTTGATGGGTTTGTCACAGCACGCTCACTGCCAGTTGCGCTCTGTGGTGCTAAGGAACATCAGCAATGTGTTATTTTGTAGAGACTCACAGGAGAGGGGGCTGTATCCTTACTTATCATTCCTTCAGTGCAGTGTGCCCTTGCAGCAAAAAGAGAACATATTCAAATGACATTTATCTTCTCATTCAAAAGTCTTATTTAAATAATTTTACATCTTCTCTTTAATAGTATAGATGAGAACTCACCTGCACAGATGCAGCTCTGACATTTAAAAGACTAGCCCTAGCTTCTGGGAAGCAATGCTCTTACTCAAGGAAAGATGTTACTTCACAGTACTAAGGAGCTAGTACTTGGTTATGTACTCATCAGGATCAGGTGCTGAACTCACTCAGGCTCCACCTCTTAGGCATCCCTGCCTAAAATGGCTAGAAAGGGTGTTTTGGTCTCCTTTTCCATGCCTAAGTGTCTGCTCAAACTCCAAACAATTTAATCTATTCAGGTGCAATACCAGGATATCAGTCATGATGACTGGAGATAAAGTGTCAGGTTGGCTGTTGGGGAATTAAGGGGAAAACAAATCTGCATTCAGCTTGGAGCTTTGAAAGTAAAGCAGATGATGTCCAGCTCTGAAAAAGCAGAGTCCCTTTACTCAAGCTGAAAGCAAAGCAAGAAGGCAGTGTGCTGCTGTTGGATAAGCTTCAACAGCAAAATATGCCTGGTTTTGTCTCTATCCACATGCATCTCAGAAACAACCTCGTCCTTGGGCTGAGTGCTCCATAGTGTGCCGGTTTAGTGCTGCAGAGAGGAGCCTGGCAAAGGCACCAGAGGTTTCCTGGGTGCTTTGTGTCAGCCTGTCTGCGATCAAGGCAGATATCCACATTGTTTGCAGCCTTTGGCTTAAAAGCAGTGGCATTCTTTGGCAGATATTTCCCTTTGCTTGCTCTCATTTGTTTTGCTTGCTCTCACATCTAGGATGACTTTCTATTACCACAAAAGAAGCACTTGCTGCTCATTTCCCCTCTGCTTCACCATGCAACACCTCCTTCAACCTGTACCATCCCTGCAGCTCCTGGACTTTGCAGCTTCTTGAGAAATGGTGGGTTGGCAACTCACTGATGACTCCTGCTTGAAGTCTTTGTTGGGCTGATCTCTCAGAAAGGTTAACATGAGCACCATGCTAGGCATGCACTGTGTGAGAGACACAATACCACATACTTGTACATACAGTAAAGATGAAAGGCTTGTACTGTACTTCAGAGCATGGGATGCTTTAATCCTGAAATAGCATCTTGCTGATAGTAACAAGGTCTGTTTGTTTTTCATATGCCTATTTGGGGAATGGCTGCTCTTCAAGTAAACATTCTCTCTTGCATGAAACCACCAGTATTTACCTTGACAAGATAGTTTATTATCATTGTTAATTTTCTCTTCCTTTGAACATTTCCGTTCTCTTAACAGGATGGCAGAACTATTGTATGGAGAAACAATCTCAAGTGAACAAACTCCTGCAGCTTAGCACAGCCCTGCTCATCAGCTGAGCTCAGAACTTGACCATAAGCATGTCCTCAGCTCCCTCCACTCCTGAGTCACTCATTACTTTATGTAATGCGTAAGGTGATTTAAGATGCTAGACCTTATTTAGCATTTTTAATAGGCCAAATGTGCCTATGACAAGTTCTCCATTTGATAGGCATTATTTCTGAGAGGTGAAATGAGAAAAACACCAATGCTGGAAGTTTTGTGGTACACCAGTACATAACCATACAAAACAGGACAACTGGAAACATTTTTAGGTGTAAGTAGAAAGGGATTAACCACAGAAAGGACAGCAAACCTATCTCAAGAACTTCATCTGTCTCACTGCCTGAGTGGACCTCGGGAAGTGCAATGGGAAGCAGGGCTAACTTTTGCTGAACTCCTACTTGGCCTCATGATTCAATTCGTGTTGCCAAATTCAATGGATTAAAAGAGGCAGTGAATGTGCAGAGAGACAACGTGGCTCTGCCTTCCATTATCCCAGCAAGGGAGATTAATAAAAGTGATGCCAGTATCTATTTTCCTCTATGTCAAGTGAACCTGCCTCAGTGCACAGCACAGTTTACTTCAGGTTTCCTCAGACTCCCATGAAGATGAACCTGTCTCTCAAGCACTCCCAGCAGATAAATGACAGTACATAAAATACAGACTTAGAAGGTATTTCATACAGGATGATGGATAGACATAAAAGACAGGGCAGCTTATCTAGTTCCTTCCGTCAGCTCTGCTGGGACCTTTCCTGTCCCAGGAGATGTTCTCCAGTGCTTTGCCCAAGCTAGTTCTTAATCTCATGGGATAAAACTTCTATCACTTCTCTTGGGAAACCATGCCCCTAGCTCTAGACCTCACTAGGAGATCTCCTCCCAGACTCCTATTAAAACTTAAGTCCTGTTCACTTTCAAGCCATTTCTGCTTCTCTTCGCAGAGACCCTGTCCCAGCACAAAGGTGCTGCTTCTGAGGTACAAAGTGACTTTAAATGCCCTAGTTTCAGATTAACTCCTCAGAGCAGCTCTCCATTCTGTGGCTTTGGTTTAAGATGTGGTAAAATGAGGTAGATCTCAAGTGGTTCCTGAGTGAGATGGTAATCTATGCACAGTGCTGTATCAGCTCCTGTCAGCTAAACATGGGCAGACATCACCCATTCCTACTGGCAGGTAAGGTAGGACCACACAGAAAATGAGGAAGAACCCAGTAGAAGTCATTATAAACATCAAGTCCTTACCTGTCACTACCAGCTGCATGGTGAGATTCTTGTAGAGGCCATACTTTGCATTGCTCAGGACAATGGTGTAGTTTCCAGCATGCTTTGGTCTCACATCTCTTATGCCCAGTCTGTACTTGAGTGGATCTGGCTCATAGCACGTGTGGTTGTCCTTGATCAGTTTGCCATCTTTGTACCTGTTTTGAAAGTCCCATCAAAGCTCATCATATATTTGTGTACATGTCAGCCCTCAGGAAACCCAACTGCTGCCCAAATTAGGGGGGGTAAAGAGTCATCCTTCGAAACAGCAAAGGTTGGACGAGGTTTGGACCAACCTGCTCTGGTGGAAGGTGTCCCTGCCTGTGGCAGGGGTTTGGAACTGGATGAGCTTTAAGGTCCCTTCCAACTCAAACCAGTCTAGGATTCTATGATGTATGACCACTGCTTGAACTGGACATCTATTCCTTTTATCTTTCCACACTAAAACTGTGTAGTGTCTGCAGTGCTGTGGGATGGCTTCATCCAGCAAATAGGAAAAAGGCATTTTAATAGATCCGGATGAACAGTGCCTCTCACATGCTCAACTGTGATGAGAAATGTACATCTAGATGCCCTCAAATTATGCTAGATGTGCAATGCTAAATGCAGGAAATCAGAGATTAGCCAAAATTCATGTCATCAGTTTTAAAACAATATATTAATTAGGGAGAAATGTCTTTCCATATGTATGTGTGACCCTTTACTGTTGCTGTAAAAGCTGGAGTCTGTGACCTGGAGAATTTACAGTCAATAGGAAGTGAGATTAGTGAGGAATTCATTTCCAATATGCAGATTTGGGTTATGATTATGGAATAGGCCAGACTTTGCCACACACAGAGCTTTAGGCTTGGTGCAAGGAGAAGCTGAGGCACCAAGTCCTTCTGCTTGAGAATGCTGGAAACCTCCTTTACAGCCATTTAAACAACTGTACTGAGAGAGCTCCAACATCAACAGCTGTGGCTTCGAACACGCAGGGAAGGCAGCTCTGGTGGTCCCAGGCAGCTCCCAACCAGCTCCACGCTGAGCCCTGGGAACAAAGCCTTGGCAGAGGAGAGGGGACGGTCCCCACTTCAACTCACAAAAACATTTCCATCTCCTAAATAACAGCACCATTTAAAAACACCTCCTGGCAGCACTGATTGCACTGATGTGAGTGAGTATTAGAGAATTACATGTTATTGCACTGGTAAAAACATGCAGCAAACCCATCCCTGAGCATTCCTTTGCTGACTGCCACGGGCAGGGACACCTTCCACTAGAGCAGGTGGCTCCAAGCTGTGTCCAACTTGGCCTTGAACACTGTCAGGGATGGAGCAGCCACAGCTTCCACAACACGTTCCCCTTCCTATTAAGCTGATTCATTACAGTCCTGGTGGAGCCTTTAGTTTGCTTGGGAGGATTCACTGCATTGTCTACTAGGATCTGACACTGCTGGTGGTACGGGGTTGGAGAGCATTATTTAAAAGCCACAAAGCAAAACAATTTCTGATGTTGAAAATGTGTCGTGCAGCTTTCTGTTATCCACTGCTTCCTTGCAGACTGGCAACCCTTCCCCAATAGCTTCCTGCTTGGATCTTCCAAACAGTTCTGTGTCCAGGGTAAATGAAAACCCCATTTTCCTTGTAGGGACCTTTTCTACATGACAGGAGAGAAAAAGAGCATGGGGAAGAAGTATGGTTCACACGGCTTCATAGAGCTAAGACAACATGGGAAGGAGTTAAATCTCCATAGCTGACCTGTGAGAGCACAGCTATGAGCATTCCCAGTTCTCATCTTTATCTGTGTGATAGGAACAGTGAAGTCTACTCTAGACAGCAGTCCAAAGGAAGGTTGAGTATCCCTGATTTTGCTCAAGTTGATGGTACTCACCAGGTGACGGTTGGGCGAGGAAAGGCATCCACCTTTGCAGCCAGTTTCAGTGACTTGTGTCCTGATGTAATCTCATAGTAAGGCCCTTTCTTATGTGAAACCGTAATGAAAGGTTTGTCTGGAAAGAGAAATGAACAGGAAGACAGTAATGGAGATGTGCCACGGAACAGTGCTCACATCCTTGGGTTGTGTTGTGTCTGCCCTGGAGTTTTAGCAATACAGACCTGCAGAAGCTGCAGACAACCAAATGGACCAGATGTTAACCACAGTTCCCCTGCAAAGCTCAGCCACAGCCAGAGGTCTATCTCCAAATGAAGGACTTGATATTTAAAGCAAGGAATACACATCTGCATTGCTGCTCAAGCAGTGTGTACAATGCCTGAGGCACCTCTCACCCAATGTAGCAGGTCAGAGTTTCCAGGGCATCAGCAACCAGGTTTTTCAAAACAGTTCAATTCCCAGTTAATCCATGTCATAGAATCATAGAGGATCACAAACTGGTTTGGGTTGGAAGGGACCTTAAACCTCATCCAGTTCCAACCCCCTGCCATGGGCAGGGACACCTTCCACTAGAGCAGGTTGCTCCA
>JANHGB010047034.1:13096-62115 GCA_026283785.1 Coracopsis vasa
AGGGAACAGCTTCTGCCTTAGATCTGACCTGAACTTGCCCTGTTTCAGTTTGAACCCATCACCCCTTGTCCTATCACTACAGACCCTGATGCAGGTCCCTCTCCAGCATCCTTGTAGCCCCCTTCACACCCTTGTAGCAGACCCTGAGGTCTTACCTGGCCAAGCTGACACAGGACAAAATCTGTGTCCTTTCCTCTATTAAACGTTTCTGACGGCACAGAGAGCTCTCAGACGTCTCAAAGCAGATTGTGGACGATGATTTCACTTCCCCAGGGCAGTCGTTCCTGTTCCGATGCTACTTTGGGGCTAGAGGCACTGCTGTAAAGGCAGAAAGTGTCACTCAGGATCTCCCAAGAAAGGGAGAGCAGAGGGATTTTGGCAGAATAAGCGTGTCCTTGTTTTGAATTGCAGCCTGCACTGAGCTCTCCTCTCTGGTTTTTCTGGTTCCAGACTGACAATTTAAGCTCCTTACTTATTCACAGCCACTGAGCGGTGCATCCCTCGTGGGCATGGTAGCAGACAGGAACACCTGGGAGATGTTTTTTGCATCTCAGTGCTTTCTGCTGGATCAGGAATGAATATCTCAGTGCAGTAACATCACTAAGAGTAACTTAATGCAACGTTAGTAAAGGATGTACAAAGGAGTACGTTAGTAAAGGAGTGCAAAGTTTGGATGAGAGAGGGAAAACCTCCTCCCAACAGCCTTGAGAGGTCAGGACCTGAGCTGAAACCCAAGATTTCAGTGGCTTTCAGTGGGGTGGAAGTGAACTCCTGTATTTCAGAAGCACTAAAACTATCATCTAATACATTGATACTAAGGGATGTTGTAATAATTAAAACAAAGCTCAAACAAAGGCACACACTTATAATTAATCTTTCTTTTTAGACAATTCTCTGCTGGAAAGGAGCCCACCCCAGTAAGAAATGTGTCTGTTCAGAGTGCTCAATAGTATCATTAAGATTCAGGTTTCATCCTGGTCTGTATTAAACTGACTACACAGGAGCTGTAACCAGTGAAGAGGAACTGGAAGTTTCTTCCTCTCTATGTTGCTTACCTTCTCTTGAGGTCTTCAACAGCATCCTTCATAGTCTTCAGCTCTGAGCTGAGCTGCAGCCTGTCCCCTCCCAGGGCCTCGAGCTGTCTCCTCATGTTGCTGATGTACACATCAAACATGGGTTCAAGGTTGGTTTTCACAACTTCTTGGTCTTTCAAGAGGCTCCATTTGCTCTCCAGAGCTTTATTTTGTTGCTCCAGGAACCGCACCTGAAACTCAGAACAATTTAAATCATTTGGGATCATTGACCCCAAATCTGCCTCCATTTCATGAGATGGGGGCTTAGATGGGGAAGGGGAATTTGTGTTGGTTTTCTTTTCTGTGATTTAAAGTGGGCTTTAGATGGGCACATCAGCAAAAGATCATTGGAAGGAGGATTTGGAAACCAGGAGCAATAGTCACTGCAAAGAAACCTGGAAAACTAATATGCACCATATCCAGCCTGCCCAGAGGGCTCCGACACCAAGAGCTGTGCAGACAGTTCGGATATGAAGGTAACAAGCTGTGCATCAAGGGTTTGGGATTAAATTGAGAGTAATCCAGATCCCACTGTACAGGGAATAACAGACAAGCCAGGCTGGATGCAGTGGAAGGAGTCTTACCTTGTCGATGAAGGAGGCAAACTTCTTGTTGAGGATTTGATTTGCTCCTCCTCCTCCTGCCGCACTCTCTGCATGGTGGGGTCAATCTCCAAGTGAAGAGGTACCAAGAGGTGTTGGTTGACCGTGACCCCTTGAATGCCTCCTGGGCCACATCCTCCTCTGAATGCAAACCCAGCTCCATCATTTCCATGTGCCAACCCGCCCTGACCTGACCCATAACCGTATCCTGATCTAACAATGCTCTCCACTCATGGAAATCCTCTTGCTTGCCCTAGATTATGAAGGCTCCTCCTGCCAAAACCACTACTGATCCATCCCATGCCTCCATCACTGTTGTGAGATATGGAGCTGAAGCTGCTTCAGTTAGCATAGCAGCAGAAGCAGCACTGAAACCCTCACTGAGTCCTCCTAACCTCATGACAACTGACTTCCATGCCATTGCTCGGTGGTGGCAAGAGCAGAGAACAATGAGGTGAGATAGCAGATGAGTAGAAGGCTTTGGGAGCTCGGATCAGGAGTCCCCTCTGCCTTTTATCCTTTTGGAGAGCTGGGCTTGCTCACAGAGGACAGCAGCTCCGTTGGCTGAGCTCATTGGTTTGCTATGCTGGCGTGTGGCCACTTTCCCCAACCCGTTAATCACCAAGTCACTAATGCAATGGGCTGGCAACCTTCAGGCTCATAAAAGTAACCAGATTTTCTAACCTATATTTTTCAAAGCAGGAATTATTGTTGGGGGGAAAGAGTATTTACATCTGGAGGCTCCCTTTGGGCTTGTTTTTAACTTGGTTAACGGTGTCAGTGCCCATTTCATTTAAAGTTGATGTTGCCACAAGAGCGAATCTAGAGATGTTGGAAGTGCCAGTTTGATGGGCTTTCCTATAGAAAACACTGGCTTTGATCCCTGGGTGACAATCCCCTTGGGGTAGGAGCAACCTGTCCTGATGCATGCAAGAACTTAGATGTCTTGGTCTGCGCTCCTCATCTTTGCAGGCAACTCTTCATCTGCACTGAGGTGCCTCTTGTAGAGGTGATGATTTGGGATGTACCCCTGCCTTTCTGTTGGCTGCAAAAGGAGCCTGGATGCTTTGCTTAGCTGAAATGCTGGATGATGAGATAGCTAAAAGTACATGGTCCCTCAGAGAGAAAACAGCGTGAGTCATCAAGGTTCAGGTCTTCAGGTGGCTGGTTGATGCTGTTATGTTTAAATAACAACCAAATATCAGTCCTGCTGCTGTCAGTGGGAATAGGTCCCAGAGATGCCAGGGAAAGATGGGCAGGCATTGAAAAGGATGGAGGATGAGCCATCTCCTTTCCAATAGTGTGATGGTGTGCTTAGATCTAGAGGGTTAATGAAAAACTGGTGTTTATTGACCTGCCTTCTCTATAGGTTAGGAGTCAGCATGCCCCTGATGAGTGCCACGTTTACCTGTAGCGCTTTAGTCCCTCGGCAGGGTTGTGGCAGAGACTGAACCAGCACAATCTGCTGGGGTGATCTCACCTCCTTCAGGTTTTATTGGTTCCTTAAGCTTTGGTTTGTGTCAGAGATCAGAGAAGGGAACTAAACCTTCCTTCCCTCAGGGTCTTTAGCTATCTCACAGCCTAGGTCTCTGGATGTTATTCTTCCCAAAGAGGGTGATTTTGGTGGTTTAATGGGTCTTTTTTGTTTCTCATTATGGTAATGGCAGTGAGGGCATTTTATTAGCCCCCGCAGCTGGTGCATGTACAGAACAGCATGAGCTTTCTTGGGAAAACCTGGATTTCTATCCCTACGTGACTCATCACGTAAAACCTTGAGCAATTGCAGGGGTTTGGGCATGATCAAGGTGGAATGAAAAGGCTGAGATGCCATATGTAGAAATGAAGATAGAGGGATGTTGTCTCTAGTACTTGCTAGGAGGAATGGATATTTCCCCATCCTGTGGAAGATACTGATGCTCACACAAATGGATATGGAATATCCACTTGCTCTATTCCTGTTGGATATAAGAGGTGTCCATGGAGTTGCAGTGCAAGGAAAGGTCTCAACTCTTGTATGACTTCTTTTCACCTTCTGTCAACCATGCTTTTCCCCAAGGTTCTACAAAGTAATTAGAATTAAAAGGCACATACGACAGGTTTAATTCCATCTGCCTTTTATTAGACAAACACTGGGAAATGAGGATTTCAGAGGGTCAAAGGACAAACATGTTTTATAAATAAGGACAGCTTTCACTTCCAAATCTTTTCAGGTAACAGGGAAAGGATTGCACACGAAATGAGAGGAATCCTGGCATACACTGGATAACAGTGCTCATCTCTGGCTTTAGTAGCATCTCTTGGTTGAAGAGGTGGTGGAGACGTACTTCATGCTGGAACTGCTTCCACCCACCCGGCATGACCCAGCTGCGCCTTGTCCGCTTCCAGAGCTGAAGCCTATACCTCCAGCACAGATCCCACCTCCAACACCACCACTGCTGCCTCCGAGGCTGAGACAGTTTCCACTTCCATATCCTGTTCCGACAGTGGTTCTGGTCACAGCTGCAAGAGGAAAACACCCTCTTTAGAGGCATCCACAAGCAGTGGGCTCTGAATGGTCAGGGAGGTGAATGTAAAAGATACCAAACTATCTTTAGAAGTTACTTACAGATATTCACCGTGCCAGCACCTTCTCCAGAGAGCCTGTTAGGGAGCAAAATGAGCCAGTGAGAATTCAAGGGGAACCCATGGTGGTTGGAAAAGGCAGGATTTCCTTGGAATATTTGGTGCAAGATGCAAAGTTAGCATCTTCCCAAACAGCTCATTTCATGGGCAATGGCTGCCCTCTAAACAGGTTTCAGGTCTTGTGAATATGGGAAGTCTAAACCCAGCAAGGGTCTGCAGCTCCACTGCACCTCTGGAAACTGGGATATCAAATTGCCCCTACCTGCACTCCTCTCCCTCCAGCAGCTTCCTGTAGGTCGCGATCTCGATGTCCAGGGCCAGTTTGACGTTCATGAGCTCCTGATACTCACGGAGCTGCCGGGCCAGGTCTGTCTTGGCCTTCTGCAGGGCTGTTTCCAGCTCCTCCAGCTTGGCCCTGGCATCCTTGAGGGCCAGCTCCCCGCGCTGCTCAGCATCCGCGATGGCTGTCTGCAAACTGGCGCACTGTGGAGGAGAAATGGAGGTTGTGTTCCTTACCTAGAGCATAGACCAGTTCCTCGTACCCTGAGGTCATGATGCTTGATCTATGTGCAGAAGCCTTTGGGTAAACATCTATAGGTGTGATCTTAACCATCACTGAATTGATTCATGTTCTGAGCCCGGCCACAACCTGGATTTAAGCTAACTGCACACCTCTTAACGTCTCCTTTACTAACGCTGCATTAAGTTACTCTTAGTGATGTTACTGCACTGAGATGTTCATTCCTGATGCAGCAGAACTCACTGAGATGCATTTGGTTTTATTCCCTGGGGTTGGCTGGGCAACCAAGAGGTTTGACCACAGCAGCAGGTAAGCCTTAGCCATTCACACTGTCTTTTACCTGCTTCTTCACGCTGTCGATTTCAGACCGCAGCCTCTGGACGTGGCGGTTGAGCTCAGAGATCTCCTGCTTGGTGTTACGGAGGTCATCCCCGTGCCTGCCTGCTGTAGCCTGCAGCTCTTCATACTGTCACCAAGAGAGAGCAGTCAGTCAAGGCAGAATACATTGGTTTTAGAGCGGGTGGGTGTTTGCGCTCAGAAGCATGCTTGTGTTCTCAGTCCCAAACTGGCACTTCCAAGCTTTATAGGATTATTAAATCTGAAGGCATCCTGTGCTATAGAAATCAAGGAGGGACCCACATCCCCATGGAGATCTGGGGGAGGGAGCGTGGTTTTCCCATTGCTGAAGCCTTCCTAGGCACTCACCCTGGACTGGTACCAGGACTCAGCCTCTGCCCGGCTCCGGTTGGCGATGTCCTCATACTGAGCTTTGACCTCTGCAATGATGCTGTCCATGTCCAGGCTGCGGTTGTTGTCCATAGTCAGGACAACGGAGGTGTCAGAGATCTGTGACTGCATCTGGGACAGCTCCTGCAAAGCAGAGGGGATTTCAGTGAGTTACAGGCATGAGATGTGAGGTTCCTCAAAGGGAGGAAACCCCCAAAGTCAAAGGATAGATATGAATGGACAAAGGGATTTTTCCAAGGCAGTTTCAGGCAGGGCTAAGGCAGAGGGTGAAATGGGAAAAGCATTGAATTATTTAGTGCAACAGAATGGAAAATAATCAGCTTTGAACTTCTGAAGGGGGAAAGGAAGGCCCAGGGCATTGGAAAATGGGAGAATGAGGTAAATGCTGCTGCTTACGGCTTCATAGAGGGCTCTGAGGAAATCTATCTCCTCCATAAGGGACTCCAGTGTGGCTTGCAGCTCTGTCTTGTTCAGGTAGGCAGCATCCACTTCCTAGGAGAGGAAAAACATCACAGTAATGATGTGGGTTTTGGAGAAGCAGAGGAAAAGCTGGAGAATGTGTATCTCACTATACTGGTGCGGGGCTGGGAGGCACAGTGTGCCTGCACCCACCTTCTTCAGGATCACAAAGTCATTCTCTACAGCCGTGTGCTTGTTGACTTCCTCTTCATACCTGCAGGATGGAAAGGGAGGGTTGGTCTGGGCTTGTTCCTTGGTCTCTTAGCCCTAAAATCTGCCTGTGACTCAGCCAGGGGAAGTGAGGCTGAATATGCCTGATACTAAACTTAACCTGGGCCTTACTCAGAAGATCATATCAGCACAAAGGCCTTCTTCCCTTGTTTGATTGCACACATGCAACAGCGAGCTGTTTTCTGTCACAGCCCACCCGGCTCCCTAGGCAGACCATGAATGGACTTACTTGTTCTTGAAGTCCTCAGCAAGGCTTCGCACCTTGTTCAGCTCCCCTCCCAAGTTCTCATTATCGGTCAGCAACCTGTTCAGCTGGCTCCTGAGGTTGTTGATGTAGGTCTCAAAGAGGGGCTCAATGTCGTTTCTGACTGTTTTGTTCCCCTGTTCTTGCAGAAGGGCCCATTTGGTCTCCAGGACCTTGTTTTGCTGCTCAAGGAATCGGACCTGGGTAGAGAAAGGAGATGTTTCACAAACAGTGATTTTAGGATGGTTCTCCTTAGAGAGGAAAGGTACAATCCTGCTTGCTGAGAGGTGGAGGCTCTCAGGGCTCGGGGAATGGCTGACTATTTAGACAAGCAAAGAAGCATTGCACATCTCCTTCTCTCTTTGCAAACCCTGCTTCCTTACATCCTGTATCACCATTTTCCCAGTGTTGGCTGGTCTCATCTCAGCATTAATGCAAGGGATGAGTGGTCTCAAAGCTGAAACCTTTTATTCCCAAGCTGCTGATGTTAGAAGTGTCAGTACAGGAGTAGCTGAATTGATGATAAAGATACAACTTGCCCTTGTTTGTGCTTCCCCACTGAAGAATCAACAGAACATAACCAAGAAATCTTATGTCTCACCTTGTCGATGAAGGAGGCAAATTTGTTGTTGAGGGTTTGAATCTGATCCTTCTCATCCCTACGGATACTCTGGATGTTGGGGTCAATCTCCAAGTTGAGAGGTTTCAGAAGGCTCTGGTTGACTGAGACTTCATGGATGCCCCCAGCTGGGATAGCAGGGAATCCAGGGCCACTAAAACCACAGGGGATCCCAGTGACAGCACCAAAACCTGCAGGTCCATAGAAGCCACCATCTCTTCCAGCTACGGAGATCCTCTTGCATCCACCAAGACTGTAGAGGCTCCTGCTTCCGAAACCTCCAGCAAATCTTCCATAGCCAGCGGCGGAGCTGCAGCTTCCACCTTGGGATGCAGAACGCAAGCAGAAGCTGGAGCTGCTGGCATTTGGGATGAAGGCAGACGCAGCACTGAAGCTAGTCTTGATCTGGTTCCTTGCAGCACACTGGCGAGACATGGCAGCTGATGTGAGCAGGGTGAGAGTGGTAGGCAGAATTAAGCAGCGAGGAAGTGGATGAAGGCAGGAAGGTGAAGTTGTGCTCCCCCAGGCTGGGACTGGCCCTTTTATACCCTTTACTACCTGGGGATGGGTCTGGCGTGGTGCTCATCTCACTGATTAACTGGGCTCGGCTCACCCAGCCCCGTGCAGGCAGTGAGTTCACCATGAGCACAGGCACGGAGGAAGCACTCACAAAGTGCAGGAGTTGCATTTTTTCATGACAGTCATGATGGGGCTGTCGAAATACCTGAGAAAACACTAAATAGTTCCTGCTCAACCCCTGCTCACAGCCCTCCCTTTCCCACTCCCTCCTTTCACCTCTGCTGCAGATGGTTCCCAATGTTGGGCAAGCGCTCGCTCATCTCTGTTTCAGGGGTGAATCAATCCCTCTGTTGCATAAAACCATGGTATTTCACGGTGCAGTGGTTATGGGGCTGAGGAATCTGTTACTGTGGGTCCATGTTTTCCTGCTGCTGTGGTTTTGTGTAAACCCCAGTGGGGCATCAGCACCTCAGGCCTCGACTTGTTGGGAATGCTGGACTCTTGTTCTCATGCCCAAACAAGATTTAAACCAGAACTGATATGGGTGGCAGAAAGCGGTGATGGAGGGGAAGTTATGAGCATTAGTGGAAGTCTTGGACCATCAACTATCAAAACCCAGCTGGGGAGTGGGGAGCACATGGAAGGTGATTCTATGAATGGTGTTTTCCAGCTTTTCTCTGGAAAGTGCCTACGTTTCATCCTGATTCAGACTGACAACAAATGATGAAATATCAGAGCATGACCTGGGAGGGAGTTACTGTCTGTGACAACACAAAACCTGAGTTAGCGATTTCTCAGGGCTTCATCTTCACAGATCTTTTGGCTGTTTCCTGACTCATGGCATGACCTTGTCTCTACACGGTGTGAAGCCTATTCCCAGGATTCCTGCCTCATATCTGTTGTCTTCTCCCTCTGATATCTCTTACTCACAAGGAAATTCACTGTTTGGGATCACAGCTTATGACCTTGTTCCCAGCCAACTCCCTTTACTCTTATTCCACATAACACCCAGGAAAAGTCAAACAGTGTATTTCTCTGGAAAAAGGCACATGGAGACATTTGAGACCAGGCTGGATGTGGTTCTGAGTGACCTGATCTGATTGAACAAGTCCCTGCTCATTGCAAGGGGGTTGGATTAGATGAGCTTAGAAAGTCCCTTCCAACTCAATCTATTCGATGATTCTATGGTGTTTTGACTTGCCCTGTGCGTGCTGTATGGTAGCACTGTTGTCATGGTTAAATCCCAGCCAACAACTACGCACCACACAGCCCCTTGGTGGGATGGGGAAGAGAATCTTTAGTGTAAAAGTGAGAAAACTCATGAGTTGAGATAAAGACAATTTAATAGGTAAAGCAAAAGCTGCAGACACAAGGAAAGCAAAGCAAGGAATTAATCCACCACTTCCCATGGTCAGGTGAGTGTTCAGCCATCCCCAGGCTCCATCACTCATAGCAGAAAGACAAATGCCATCCTTCTGAGCATCATCTCCTTTCCTTCCTCTTCTCCAGCTTTACATGCTGATCATGACACTATATGGTCTGGAATAGCCCTTGTGTCAGCTGATGGGTTATGGTGAGGGGCAGAAAAGGCCTTGACTCAGTGTAAGCGCTGCTCAGCAATAACTAAACAGCCCTGTGTTTTCAGCACTAATCCAAAACATTGCCCTATACCAGCTACTGTGAAGAAAACTAATGCTATCCCAGCTGAAACCAGCACAGCTCCATACACAGGCTCTTATCCGAGAGCAGGTAAGGTGCTGGAAATCCACTCCCAGGGTCCTGTCTGGGTGCCCAGGGATGGGCACGCTTCTCTTGGACCCTGCATCCTATTAGGTTTGCCAAGGTACATCTCTCTTGTGGCTGCCCAATGCTACCAGAGGAGGTAGCAGCCACCTATAAGAGTTGCTGGGGAGTCACAGCTTTCCCCAGCATTAGAAAGACCCTTGCAGGCACTGGGTATGGAGCCAGTAGTTGCAGAAGCATCTTCTCCCACCCTCCTGCCTTATTTTCTTCTCTATTCTTCTAATATTTCCATTACACACCCTGGAATGAAGCTAAAATAACTGTTCTGGGAGTGTTTCAGCTACTGTGTGTTACAGCAAGCAGCAGTTTTTAAGAGGGGAGCTCCTGTGACCAAGCTACTGCCTGTCCTAAAGAGCTCTATAAAACTGTTATGGGTAGCAATTAGCAATCAGTTCCCTCCATGCACTGCAAATTCAAGCCCCTGAGTGCAAGCACCATTCATTTCATCATGACTAAGGGTTTAATCTGGGCTGTGCTAGGATTAACAAGGGCTGTCCTCTCACACTGAAATACAAGCCCCAGGTCATTGCTACATCTCTTTAACTTGTCCATCAGGATGGATGCAGAAGGTACGCACATTGTGAGCAGAGCCCTGCTCTGGAGCAAGGACAGTTGTACATTGGTTGTGTATCCGGAGATGGGAACGTTTGCCAGGGTGTCTTTTTGTATCTTGCTTAAGCAGGGATGCCCTGGGAGAACAAATATTCTGGCCTCAGCCTCTCCCATGCTCGATGAAGGGCTTTGTAATCTCTGTGTTACGAGGTAGGTGCTGATGCAATGGGTGGCATCCGTCTGATGTGCCTGTTGGCTACATGCATTGCATCCTCTTTGGTTAAAGAGTGTGTTTGGGGAGCAAGAAGGAAGACCATTATTTAACGCTGCCCAGGCTGCTGTTCAGAGCAAGGATATTGCTCCTTCCAGGAAGCTGCTGTGAGCATTCAGCAGGGAGAGGTTGTGGAGCAGGAGTGAGAGTCACAGCAGACCCATAGCCAAGCCTGCAAGTTGTTGGGAAGGACATTGCCCGAGGGATACAGAGAGGAACATCAGAGCATCCCAGAACATTATGGAAAGTGATGGTCTTGAAGGAAAACCCTTGATCATTCAGACACTGCCAATTCCCCTTTACTTGCCCATCTCTTTGAGTATTTTCCTACTACTTGAACTTGCTGAATAGCATGGGGTGCGAGCTGGGACTGTTTTTCTGATCACATCTTCTTGTCCAACTCTTCCAGCACTGAGATCTGTCACTGCAGCTTTCAGCCTGATGATGCTCTGCTTTTTCTTCTCAATTAATTTCTCCCGATTGGTCAGAACCACATCTAAAATTGCTACACCTCCTCTGGTTTTTCTCCACTTTCTCAAAGCAAGATCTTGTCTCCAATGTATTCTAGGAATGAGAAGAAACATTGGATCTTGAAGACTTTCACTTTCCAACAGGTATCCCGTTCTTGGATATTTCTTACAGCTATTGGATGAGCAATGTGTAACTCAATGTAGCGTCTGAATGCACATGGACCAGATCCTCCACCTGCTTATAATCAAAGGAGAAGGAACATCAGCATCAAGACCCAAGATGAGCACCTAAACCAGCGTGGCCAGTGCTCTGAGCAGAAAGGATGTGCTTTCAACCCACAGATGTTTGCACTCAGCTCACAGTAGAAGGGGTTTTGAGATGCACTGATGCACTCAAACAAGTCGGGTGGTTGCTCTGACTCCCCATGTAATTAGTTCCCTATTGTTAGAAGTTTATGCAGGTACATCACACACTTGGCACTGCCCTTCATACCCCCTGGGAGCCAGGCTGTTGAACGTTGTATTGCCTGGGACCTGCATAGTAAATGAATCTAAGACCTTTTCCCCTGTGCCTGGTTCTTGCCTTGGCGTGCCCTGTGTTTAGCTTCCAGCGGGGAGAGCATTGAAATCACCAGCAAACCTCCCTTTGGTGCTAAGCTGTGCCAGTGTGTTTTGGCTGCTAATGGAGATATGAATGAGGAGCAGAAATCTGAGCTTTTCACTGGGCAGAGCCTTAGGAAAAGTGCTTGCTATCTGCATTTGCATTTGCTGTTCTGTGTCTTTAATTAAAAGGCCCACAAAATAGAATAAATTACATATGCATTTTTATTAGACAAACACCAGAAAGTGAAAAGAGACAAACAGTCACGGGACACGTTTTATATACAAAATCCGGCCAAAAAGTGCTGACATGTAAGAAGCAAGCTGCCAATTTAAAACACTTGGACTCATGTTCAATAGCAGAGCCCTACACGACGCGTGCGAGACAACACAGCTGAGAGAGAGTTCCTAAGGTGAGGCTCCTGTGTGACAAGACATAGGGTTTAGGTGGCCCTCATTCTGTTGACCCCAACTATGGCCAATGTTAAGGTGTTTTCTGGTGAATGAAGGCATCTGAAGGGAGGTTTTTAGCTTCTGTAACTCCTTCTGGTGGAGGAAGTTGAGACAAACTTCACACTGGAGCTGCTGCCACCACCAAGGGTGGTGGTGGTAACCCCAGGACCGCTTCCACAGCTGAAGCTATTCCCCATGTTGCAGATTCCCCCTCCCATGCTGAGGTTGCTTCCTCCTCCGTACCCTGTCCCCACAGTGGTTCTGGTCACGGCTGCAAGAAAGAGGAGAAGCTCTCAGTTTCTATGGGCACAGGCACATTAATGCTTAGAAAAGGTAATTGCATGTGTTTTAGAGACTTACAGATATTCACTGGGACACCATCTCCAGCCAGCCTGTTAGGGGACAGAAAACAGCAAGGTAAGAGGATAAGAAGTCTTTTGACAGTGTGTGCGAGGGAAATGGGGTGTATTTCATAGAGTTCTTGGGGATATAAAGAAAAACTTGCTCTAATTCAGGGATGCTTCCTTCAATGTGATTTCCATTAGAGAGGAAAATCTTCCCCTTCCTGCCCCACAATGCTCTGTTTGGCTTTCAATACATGCTGAGCATCTCCGGTGCTCTCATTGCTTTGCCTCTCCATCATCAGGCCTAGAAGGAATGTGCTTCCTACCCACCTGCACTCCTCTCCCTCCAGCAGCTTCCTGTAGGTCGCAATCTCGATGTCCAGGGCCAGTTTGACGTTCATGAGCTCCTGGTACTCGCGGAGCTGCCGGGCCAGGTCCGCTTTGGCCTGTTGCAGAGCATCCTCCAGCTCAGCCAGTTTGGCTTTGGCATCTTTGAGGGCCAGCTCCCCACGTTCCTCAGCGTCTGCGATGGCCGCTTTCAGGTTGGCACACTGCAGGAGAGAAACCCCCAGTCAAATTCCCCGTATCAGACCTAGAGCTGATCTTTACCTCCCCTGAAATCACAAGGTTTTGTTCCAGATTAACCATTTTTTAGTGACACTTCTCTTTTTGCAAACAAAAGCATCAAACTGAGCAGAACTTGCCCAGGCTGCTCTGACGTTTTCCCTCCTCTCCCTTGCAAGAGGAATTGGTTTAAAGTGTGGGGTTTGCTGCCTTTTACCTGCTTCTTCACGCTGTCGATTTCAGACCTCAGCCTCTGGACGTGGCGGTTGAGCTCGGAGATCTCCTGCTTGGTGGTGCGAAGGTCGTCCCCATGCCTGCCTGCTGTAGCCTGCAGCTCTTCATACTGTCACAGAGAGAGATGAACAATTACCCAAGGGAAAATCCATCCTTTTTGGAGTCATCCAGGTGCCTGGAAGCACAGGTCCCTCCTCGAGCCAAGACCAGCAGCTGCGGCAGATGCAATATCTGAGATAGCTTTCTTGGAAGAGTCGGTCTTCATCTGTTCAAGACAAGACATGAAGATAACAGCACAGAAACCCCCAGATTCTTCACCTTGGTTTGGTACCAGGACTCTGCTTCAGCCCGGCTCCGGTTGGCGATGTCCTCGTACTGCGCTTTGACCTCTGAGATGATGCTGTCCAGGTCCAGGTTTCGGTTGTTGTCCATGGTGAGGACCACAGAGGTGTCGGAGATCTGCGTCTGCATCTGTGACAGCTCCTGCAAAGTGCATAGGGGATTAGGTGAGCTCATTCCATTAAGAGATGCCTTTTCATCCTTTCAGATGAGCGTGCAGACCTGGCAGAGGCTACAGATTGTTATCTAGCCAGCTAAGACGGTTGATGTAACTCTAAAGAGGTAAAGGAGTTAGCATCTCCTGGGGGAGGAAATCACAGGTTTTCAGGGGGATGCTCTTAACTGAGGGTTGAAATGGCTTGGGAAGGGGTTGTACTCACTGCTTCATAGAGGGCTCTCAGGAAATTGATTTCTTCAGTCAGAGCATCTACCTTGGCTTGTAGTTCCACCTTGTTCATATAGGCAGCATCTACATCCTGGAGGACGAGAGATTTACGTTATGTGTTTTAAACTCCTATTAACAAGCACATCCCTGTAGTAACAACCCAGGGAAGAGCTTTTGTAATCTGAATGGGTGGATTTGTGACTGAATGGGTGATCAGAGCTCTATCAATGTTCATCAACCGGTGTTCTCTTGTTTTCTCTCACCTTCTTGAGTGTCACACATTCATTCTCTGCAACCGTGCGCCTGTTGATTTCATCTTCATACCTGATGGAGGGAGGCAGAGGGAGCATTTGTTTAGGCAAGTAACAGACGGAGGTGATTTTAGTTTGCTGGAATGAACTTCCTTAAGAGCATTTTGCATACAATGGTCTTTTCTCCTAAAGAGCACCTGAATAAGAGGCCATGAGCACGTTCCTAGGCTAAACTAGTTAAAACAAGTACATCAAATAAATTTGAAAGAATCTGTTCTTTTCCCCTCTTTCTGGCCGTTAGTCAGACTCCTCCTGCCTCTCAGGCAAATTCAGCTGTCCTGGAACTCTCAGACCTACCGTGTAATTTCTCTCTTTTCTTTCTCAGTAGGTAATTTAGTTAATGACTCTTTGATCATATTCAAAATGATTCCCTAAGTGTTTGTGTTTTTGGATCTGTGACTCCATTACCATTTATCTCAAGAAAATGTCACAACCTTCACTGTCGGGAATTCCTGTGTCCCGGACTCTCCTGGATCCCCCAGTTGGCTTAAGGATGTTGGATGGAGGAAGGCTGCACCTACACAGGTAAGTAGACCACTAGCTCAGTAAACTTACTTCTTCTTGAAATCCTCAACCAGGTACTGTGTGTTGACGAGTTCTCCCTCCAGCCTTCCCTTGTCGCTCAGCAAACTGTTCAGCTGCATCCTGAGGTTGTTGATGTACGTCTCAAACAGCGGCTCCAAGTTGTTCTTCACTGTTTTCATCCCCTGCTCCTGGAGCAGGCTCCATTTGGTCTCCAGCACTTTATTCTGTTGCTCAAGGAATCGGACCTGCAAGCAGAAATATCCTGAAGATGCTTTGGAAGAGCAGAGATTATGGAGAGCTTTCCTTGCAAACGAGGGATCTCAGGATTAGCTGAGGTGCTGAAACACTCTTTACAGCTGGTTTTCATAGCCAAATTCTCCTCTGCTAGAAGAAGGAATTTGCTGTTTGGCTGCAGGGACCCTGCTCAGTGCTGGAAACAAGCTATGGAATGACTGCTGGTTTTCTTTCACTGTGCTTGCTGAATCAAGGTAAGGTGCATGTATTTTATGTGAGGACTGCATGCAAAACGAGATAAGGAGCAAGACAGGGTTTGCAATCTTGCTAAAAACCCAATAGCAAAGTGCAATTTCTCCCTCCCTTCAGTATAACTTCCCCACCCCACAAAAGCTCCACAATGATGCAGTGTTTTCCTTGAAACCAAAGAGGAGCTGCTCAACCGGAGCAGAAATCAAGCAGTTGCTCTTGTGCATCTAATACAGTTAACAAGGAAATGAAGTGGACAGACAGTGTCAGATCAGATCTTTCTATTTAGAAACATGCTGTCCAAGCATGTTTCATAACAGTTCAAACAAGCTGGTACTGTTGCAGTGATACCTTTAAATGCCTTTCAGGTAATTTAAGCAATGAGCTTACTTTGCCTAATGCCAATTCATGCCATTCCTTTCTTGGTCATTTTAGATGGGTCGCTTGCATCTCACTTTAACCATCTAAAACCTGTTGTTTAGGCTCCTATAGTGCTCAGTGGAGAGAGCCCAGTATCTCCAGAAGGATGGGATTGTCTTATAGAGCTTTCTTTTTCCACTGCCTATGAGATGTCAAGCAGAGAATGAGGAGGACCTCTAATACTGGATGATTAATTCATAGCAACCACTGTGTAGCAGGTACCGTTCCCTGGAGTTTCCATGGACTGGGCATCTTCCAGTCTCATTCCTCACTTCTATTCCTTCTTGATCATAAAGCAGCTAAGAAGAGAGTCCCCATCAAAAAAATCAGGACAAGATATTTAGGGAAGCTCATGTCTCACCTTGTCAATGAAGGAGGCAAATTTATTGTTGAGGGTTTTGATTTGTTCCTTCTCCTCCTTTCGGATCCTTTGGATGTTGGGATCAATCTCCAAGTTGAGAGGTTTCAGAAGGCTCTGGTTGACGGAGACTTCGTGGATGCCCCCAGGGCCACCCATGCCACCACCAAATGCACCATATCCATAGCCAAGGTTACCTGGCATGCCAAAGCCACCACCGTACACGCTACCACCACCAAAACCTGCAGATCCATAGAAGCTACCACCCCTTCCAGCCACAGAGATCCTCTTGCATCCACCAACATTGTAGAGGCTTTTGCTTCCAAAGCCACCACCAACCCTAGAAAACCCGCTGCCAGCATTGCAGCTTCCGAGCCGGGTGACAGAGCACGAACTGAAGCTGGTGCGGGTAGTGTTTGGGATGACGGCTGAAGCAGCGCTGAAGCCACTTCTTCCCCTCTGAATCCTCACGGTGGACTGGCGAGACATTGCTGGCTTTTGGATTGGGATGGATGCTACAGCAAGAATAAAGGAGCAAAGGTGCTGGCCTGGAGCAAGGAGTAGGAGGGAAAGGAGAAAGATGAACCTGTGCTCTCCACGGGCTCGGGAGAGCCCTTTTATGCATGTATGAGACTGGGATGGGTTTGATGAGGTGGATCATCTTTCTGATTAATTAGGCTTGGCATGTCCAACAGCATTCTGGAGAATGAACTCACTCTGCACACACACCCTTCTGGAATAATATAGCCAGGTTCTGAGCAACAGGGGTATTGTTTGGGAATAACTGTCGCCTTCTGCCGCCTTTGTAGACAGCCAGGCTCTTCGCCATATCAAAGCATTGGAAAGCTGCAATGAGTCACGTTGGGCGCAGGGAGGAAAACACCGTTCAGAATGCCTGTCACTCAACACCTCTCTCATTCGAAAACTTCATCCCTCAGGATTGCTTTTGCCCCTTCCCTGTTCCCAAGCAGGGCTGTGAGAAGTTGCAGTCCCTTGGGGTTTAGGAAAGGGATCTCTGTTGGGAAGAGGAGCATTTTACAGCAAGCCCTGTAGTAAAGTGTTCTGTGCTGGGGTTTGGGATGTGTGCTGCATGGTCCCCTCTATTCACCACAATGTACCTGCAGAAATAGCTTTGCTTCTGTCCCTATAAAGGCTCAGCTCCCTGAGCTGATCTCTCCTGAAAATCCTGCTTCTGCAGACTTATTCTTCTTATTCTTCTGAATAGAAATACACTAAAAGGAAATACAGGAGTGAAATGAAAGGTTTTGATGAGGTCTTTTGCTCATGTGTGGACTTTGACAGCTGCCATCGAGCTCTGTCAATCACAGACAGTTGCATCAATACGTCAGTTTTGAGGATTTGGACCTTGGTATTTTAGCAGGAGACAAACAACCAAACAAAAGGAGAAAAAAACAGGAGGATAGATTGTGGGAATGGGAACTGCTTTGAATCCACTGGCTCTATGGAAATGGAATGCTCTGGGGCTGTTCCCAAGTCACAGTTTATAAACACAATGTAGTTTCCCAAGCATTTAAACAGCTCTCTCAGCACTGCACGTCTGAAAGTGTGATCCTGCCTGCTGGAATCCACTAGGAAAGTGTTCCACAGGATTCCCTCTGCCTGGAGCTGCAGTGCTTGGGACACAGTGAGACATCCTGGATCTTTCCTTTCTCAACGCAGCTCTTTGCCTTTCACATGGCAAGCACTTGGAGTAACAAGTCAAGTAGAAAACTGTGAGAAATAGTGCATTTTGAGGGCCAGCAAGTGCTCCTGGCTGCAGCACAGGAATAACGTGATATTGAGGAATTGCCACGGTGGAGGGGTGTTGGGCTTTGATCTGCCCCTATCTTGCAAAGTAGCAGGGTAAAGGAAACTCCCAGAAGTTGGAATTTCATCACTTTGTTCCTCCACTGTTTCTCCAGGTGCTTTCTTTCAGATGGATTGCTTTTGCAATGGAGTTTTAAATGAAGGAGGAATAAATAGCAATTGTCAGTTTATTTTCATGTCTATTACAAGACTGAGCTTTTATTGTAAGGAAGGGCTTAATCCTGCAATTTTTTGCCCAGCGGGGCTGTCTCATTGAGTCTGGCTGCCTGCATGTTTGCACCCATGGGAACTGGGATAAACGGATTGCAACCAACAGGTCTGCATCCGAAAAGCAGTGGATTATTGCTGAGCCTTAGGGTTTTGCCCACCAATAGGCAGATTTCATGACTCGAGTGCTGAGATTGATTCAAGCGTGCTTGGTTCATACCAATGCAAGTCTTCAATAGCAAGATATTCAAAGGCAGATGCAAGCTGCCAGGCTTCTCAAATGCATGTGGCTTCTTTGGGAGTTGCTCTCTCAGGTGCTACCCATCTCACTTAACTCTTCTCACTGAAAGCTGTTCTGTATTCTTGTGCAGTCCATGCAGGTCACCACCAAACCACAGATTCTCCCATCCTAAAGCAGAGGATGGAGAGGCCCTTGAAAATGGTTTTCCACTTTCACCAGCATTACGTGGGTAGACCAGATAGCTGAGTCAGGGTGTGCAGAGCTGGCCAGGCTGAAACCCACCCTTGGTTACTAACAGCGTGATGCGTCAGTACTTTCCTTTTTCCCCTCAGGCTCCTTTTACATATGAAACTTGTCTTTTTTGGCTAAAGAATACACCGAGTGCTTTGGAGTCCATTGTTAATAATAGTAATAAGACAGGTCCTCCAACCAAGTAAAAAGAAATTAATTTCTTTCCATTTCACATTTGCACTAGGGTGGAGGTGATGCGGTTGTCACTCATCTGGAAGGAATTTGAGAGGTAATTACAAAAGGCAGAACTGTGAGCACAAGGAGCTGTAGCTACAGGTTTAGGGTATGGGGTGATGGCAAAGGGGGGCCCCCACCCTGCTCTGTTGATGAAACACAGGGTTTCCAGGTAGCTCCTGGGGGAGTGTCTCCCATGCACCCTGCAGCTCCAGGCATGTAATGAATTTGCTGCTCTGATGCAGATAGCTTGCTCTGATACAGACTTTCTCCTCCATCAAAGGATAATGTTTGTGCTCACTCAAGCTGCTCTGTAGTTCTTCCTCTCAATCAAAGGGAGCTGTGTTTGAGCAGACCCCCCCTGACATAGCAGAGGACCTCTGAAACATTGAGTAGGCTCCGGATCCTTTTCCTTCCCTTCTCCTCCTCATTTCTTCCTATCAGGCTCAGCAAAGAGGGAACACAGCAGCAGGTGCAAGCCTCAGACCAAGAGGCAGGAGGTCCTTTTACACCATGCTGTAAACCTGGGAGTAAAGTCTTGGCTGAGTTTGGTCCTGGCATCGTGCTGATACCAAGGTAACAACTCTCCTTTGAGATCAGGAAAGTGAGTTCTGACTCTAGGAGGGCGATAAAGGCAGCTCCAGCCCCTTTAGTGAGAAATTAGAGCCATTTTCTCCACTCAGACACTGAACAGAGGACACTTCCAACAGCTCTTCTTCACCTCCTCTCCATCTCTCTGCACTGCTGCTCCTCTCCAGCATCCACCTGGATGGGTGATGCCCTTTCTCAGACCAGGCTGGAGCTTTTGGAAGTGCCTCTTTGTGTTTTGTTTTCAAAAATGCATCCATTTGTAAAAGAAGAGCGTGTCTTACTAACCTGCGTTGGTTCACCTGTGCTACCTAATCTCAGCTTAATTATCAGTAAAGCCAAGGCTGTAATTTAGGTTAATTGCTTAAATTAAAGCCTTTGGGTTAAACTTGGGCTGCTAACCTAAATTCAAACCCTACTCATTTTGACCGTAATTTACTATTTCAGCCGAAGTTAATGAAGCCCTGCTGGTCACCCTGAGTTTTTCCATGGAGGACCACACGACTCCATGTGCTCCCCGCATGGATGTGCTGTGTGGATGGGCACCTCTGGGAGACCTCCTGAGCAGGAGCCGAGTGTCCCTGAATCTCATTTCCTGAAGGGATGAATTAGGATGAACTCCTCAGAAGCTTTCCCATAGGTGTTGCCCCGCAATGGGTGTTGCAGTCCTTTGAGCCTGTTCCCAGCAGTATCTGGAGGCCAGTCAGCTTTAACTACCAGATGACTTTGAAGTGTAGGTGTGACCTGCTTTCTCCAGATAATTGTTTTCTGGGCTAGCACGGAGACACTGATGCAGCCCAGGGATTTGGAATAACTTTGCCTTCATTATTGCTGTTGTTGCCAGATGCTTTACACAGAGCAGGGAGGTCTCGTTTCCCCTTATGGCTTATTGCATCTCGAAACAGCCTCTAACCATAGGTGGGTATGAGCTGATACCTCCTTCATCCTATTCTGTTGGCAGCACTGGTGCTTATTTGGTGGTACCCAAAGAAAGCCAAAGGTCCCAAACTGCATTGCAATGCTTTCTGAGCCTATCCTTTTAAGTCTCTATCCTTTAACTCCTTTAAGCCCTAAATAGGGCTACTGGGGCTGTGATCTCCACTGAGCTTCACGTGGAAAGCAGGATCTTTCAGCACTGAAGGTTGTTGCAGCAGAGCATCTGTAGCATCATTAATGATTTAATTAATGATGTGTAGCAACATTAACGGTTAGACTTGATGATCTTAAAGGTCTTTTCCAATCTATTTGATTCTATGATTCTATCTCCTGCTTTCTCCCGGCCCCAGGGTACATCTTTTCTCTCCCAGTAAGGAAAACCAAGCCCTGGAAGTGTGGTGCTGCTGGGAAGTCCCATTTCTTCTTGACCAGCTCTGTGCCTGCACATGGCTTCATCCTGCACCAAGTGCTGCTCCTGGTTTGAGTTTCCTTGTGAAGAGCCATAGCACCTGGGTGAAGTATAACATGTCCCTATTAAACTGAATCCACCCAATGCTATTCTCAGAGCCAGTAAGATAAACAAGGATTACTCATGTGTCCTGGGAAGTGTATCCAGTCATAGAACCATGGAATGGTTTGGGGTTGAAGGAACCTTAAAACTCACCCATCCTGACCCCTTGCCACAGGCAGGGACTCCTTCCACTGGAGCAGGGTGCTCCAAGCCCCTGTGTCCAACCTGGCTTTGATGGGATGGGGCAGCCCCAGCTTCTCTGGGCACCCTGTGCCAGTGCCTCAGCACCCTCACAGGGAAGAGCTTCTGCCTAAGAGCTCATCTCCCCTCTGTCACATCTCAGTCTTAAACTCTCTTTGAACACAGAGTGCTGGGTGCTGCTCCCTCACAGATTGATTAGAGATTATAGATGATTAATTGTGAACTAGTTGCCATTCTCCCTTCTTTAAGCTTAACAATCTTGGTTCTTGGGTATTCTGGTCCAGCTGCAGAACTCACCATACACTGTAACTGTGACATTGGCCTCCAGCCGTGTCACGTTGAATGTTTTGCACACATAGAGGCCTCCGTCTTGCATGGTGATGTTTTCAATTGTCAGGCTACTGCCAACCTTATACACCATGCCACTCTGGTCGATGCTTCTCCTAGGATAAGGGTGCTGGAAATCAGAAAAAGAGGGGTCAAAAAGCAGCATAAAGTGGATTATTTTGCTCATCCTTTCAAAGCCTGCCAGTAAAGAAAAGCAGTGATTCATATCCAAATTATCATATGTCCCATCACTGAAATAAATAATATGAAAGACAAACCAGCAGGAAGAGCCCTTGTGTGAGGTTTCATTATCAAGTCTAATAAGAGAGAGAAGCAGAGTGGAACTGCTGAAATCTGGGCAGGAAGGTCAGTACAGGGATGTGTCACGGGTCAGCCCTTCTCAGGGACCACATCCCAGGCATCTCAGTGCAAAACTGCTGCTGGCATTGTCAGGTCAGGGTTGTGCTTTGGGGTTTTGTGAGGTTTTGGGGGTTTTGGTCACAGTCAGTATTTTTCTATCTTTAAAAACCCATACTTTCACAAAGAAATATATTATGACAGAAATACAATATATTATGACAGGCAAGTGCCAATGCAAATTCCTGAAGACTTTTAGAAAGCATTATTGCTTCTGAGAGGATTTTTTGATCCCAGAGATTTGGCCAAGATATTTCACATGTGTAATGTTAGAAATCTAAGGAGGGTTCATGCAAGAACATCTCCCATCATATGGGGTTCAAGAAAGAAACTTCAGAAACACCATATTGCTTGCACTCTATAAATTCTATGTTGTGTTTCCTGTAGCTTCTTCACCAAAACAGAATCCTTCTTGAAGTTAACAAACTGAATCAAAAATAATCAAGTTTTAGGATTCACATTTTACACTTCCCCAAGAGGCTTAGATGCTGCTTTGAAATGTGTGGTTTGTTGCACGAAAAAGAAAACAAGCAATCATTTTAATTCTAAACATCAAACAGAACCATGAGTAGTATCTCAGATAAATGAACTGATTTGGAAAATATTCCATCTTCCCTCTTTTTCCTTAGGAGAACTGAAAGGTTTCAGTACCTCAAAGCAGATGCTCAGTCTCTTGCAGGATTCTACTTCCAATTTGGCATTTTTATATTACATTCCACAGAAAGCTCAGGAACCTACACTTGGAATTTAAATGTCATTCTTTGGTGGAGATCTCAACAGATACATTTGGCTTTTGTTTCACTTATTCCTACTGAATAAACACCAGGAGGGATGAGCACATTGACAGCTTGAACCTTCATGGCTGCCACTGTGGGCTGAGATTTAGCCTGGGATTTGCCGTTTAATTTGCAGGTTCAAGATGGTCAGAGAAGTTTTTGATTGATCCAAACTAAAACTACAATCAATTGTAGGCTTGCAAGTGCTTGGATGTATCTCGGAATAAGTAGTTTACTCAACCCTGTGCAGAGATCTTCCTTTTGGGTAAGGGGAGACTGTGAAAGCAGATTAGAGAGTTTTCATCAACTCACTTTCCCACTGGGACTTGTCCATATGAGCTCAATTCGCCCATTGATGAAGGTTTCTGCTCGGCATTCCAAATAGAGAGTTTCTCCAACCAGCAGTTTCTTGGGAGTTGCTTTCAGAGCCAGGTTCTGTACTCTGCCCTCTGCAATGAAAAAATCAAAGCTATCACCACTCAGCACTCTGTATCAATCACAATTGAGATGGAATCTGCACTCCAACTGCCTCTCCAACATCTGCTGCTTTCCCAGGTTCCAAAACATCTCACCTTCTTGTCTCGTTTCTATGGAAATAGTGGGAAATGCCTCCTCAATGCAAACATGAGGTCAGTTGTATAAATGCCTGATACCAGCTAATCAAACTGATCACATGGACCCAGTAATTCATTAATTACTTCTCTTGCATGTGCCAGGTTTGGCTCCAACCCTCATTCATCACTCCACAGCCATCCTCAAAAGGGTTTTCAAAGCCAACTCATCCTTTTGAGTGCCTCAACATCTGCCTGTCTGCAAGAGGATTCATCTCTGTAAAACATGAAACATGTTTCTCATGCCCTCTGATGACCAACAACCTTTTCTTTCTGAATAGGATCCCCAAATCTTGGTCTTATATATTTATTTATGCCTTAAATAGGTCAACTCTGAAATAAGCCTGCATCAAGTTTATGGTGCCCCACTCTAAACAAACATCTGACCACTATACATGCTCTAGAGTAAGGTATTGCCCAAGTCCTTTTGGGCTACAAAGGGATGATCGAATGGGCTTTGTAGCTTTGCCTTCATGATTCTACTAAAAAATAATTACTCCAATAATGAAGAAAAAGAGAGAGATTTGCAAGATTTATTTGGCTGCCATTCAAATTTACAAGCCTGTTGTTCATAGCTGAGAGCTAATTGTATAGAAGGATGCCATGACCTAATGGGAATGAAGTCACAATAAACCCTCCCCTGTCAGAAATATAACATATGAGAAGAGAAAGAACATACATCAAAAGCAAAGGAAAAATAAATCCTAATGGGCTGTATATAAACTCCCAATAATCAAAACTGTCATATCTAGTTGCTTCAAACTTAGGTTTTAATTCTGAGTTAAGCTTAGCTGTAAATACAAGGGAGAGGGTACAATAAATCACCTCGGGAAACTATAAAACAGTGCAAAGGTCTGAATTAGCAGTTTAATGAGCTTTTTATACCATGATCTGGTGTGTTTAATGAGCAAAGAGAAAGTTACTGTTTGGTTTCTCCTAAACCAGCAGTTGTTTTAATGTAAATACAGCTCAATCCAAGCAAACAAAGCCTTGGTGGAGGTTGAATAAAATGCTCCTAGTTTGTACCACCTCAATGCTTGGTCATTTTTCAGACCCGGGAATGGATCAAATCCAAGTTCTAATGAATAGGAAAAAGGGTACGAATGAGTTTGCTTGGACTTACTACAGATCCATACCAGTTAGATATATCAAATAGAACTGAGGCTAACCAAGAGGCTTAGCTATGAAACAGAAACCTTGTGGTGACTCCTTGGCGTGCGGCTGTCACTCACCCAACCTCTGTGCTAGGTAGTAGGAGGTGAACACGCTTCCATTCACTGTTGCAGTGCATGTGAGGACACCAGAATAAACGAAAGCATGAGAGGGGATGACAAATCCTCTTCTTGGGTCCCACACCATCCTCTTGAAGTTCATCTCTACAGAATAAGGATACTGAAAGAGAGCAGATGGAAGGCTTGTGAGACATTCCCCTTCCCTTGAGACCACGGAGGCAACCAGCCAAGGCTGTTCCTCCTTGCAGGCAGGGTGGCTGTTTGACCTTTCCGAGTGGTTGGTGGTCTCATTCCACACATATCTTAAGCAACATCAACATAAGCAAATAGAAAAGCCCTCCCTAAGGTAGGACTGTCTTTGAAATCCAAAACTTGGACATTGTAACTGGGCCTTTTGATTCAGTAGCACCAGTCCTGTCAGATCTTAGGCAAAATACCATGCTACCCATTGTAGAAACCACGTCCCTCATCTCTTTACTGGAAAATATCACAGCTATCTTTTATTAATTCTGTTGAGTAATCCTTCTGGAAGTGTTTAAGAACAAAATTTGCTGCTTCTAATGCTACATGTAGCTACCACATATTCATGTCACTAAGTCACCTGACAGCAGTCACTTATAAGCTATGGGCTATGGCTAGTCATCAGGTTCTCTCTATAGCACAGAAAGGGGTGAGGCTCTTTCAAAGCAGCCTATTGATGTCCAGGAGGCACAGAAGGAAGCAACCTGGATGACTTAAGGTGGAAATCAGAGGATGCAGGGATAAGGAAATTTAGTAACATAGACATTTTTGGTCCTAAATTCAGAAATACTTATAATGTTCTGAAAAAATGGTGTCTACAAGTTCTGCTTATGAGGAAGAAAGGGACCTCAAAGCTTATCCAGTTCCAACCCCCTGCAATGGGCAGGGACACCTTCCACTAGAGCAGGTTGCTCCAAGCCCCGTCCAGTCTGGCCTTGAGCACTGCCAGGGATGGGGCAGCCCCAGCTTCTCTGGGCCCCCTGTGCCAGCGGCTCAGCACCCTCACAGGGAAGAACATGAGAATATGTAGCACTTCTGCTTTTATTCTTCTTGTTATGCAGCATGCAATTTATTTTCCTGTCTGCAAATAAACACCCATCCTGTATGGCAGCGCAGTTTAAATAGGATTCAGTTTAAATAATACTCCTGTTCCAAAGAGATTTCAGCTTCAGGCTTTGAGAGCTGATGCTCATACCCCTCACATAGACACAGGTTGGCACTGATTTAGGTCGCTTGCTATTACCTTTCCAGCACAGACCAAAGACAAAGGAATTAGGACCATGGGACTGTGGCTGGTGATGCTGCTGGGGGGAGGAGCAGGCACAGCAAGACAGTAGCTTTCTTTGGGAAAAGCAATTCTCTTCTGACAGTCGTAGGAAACATGGATTTCATGTAAATACTCTTGAAGTAATCAAACTGTGGCATTTCTGCTCAGAACCATTAGGAAAACTCAGGGAAATTACAGCAAGAGATCTGAGACCTGAGGCTTAGTCGTGCTTTAACACCCATGAAGGTCAAAGCTGTAAGTGGCAAATGCACATTGAAACACTTCGGTGACTAACCAGATCTGACAGGGCTGAAAGGGCTTTTTTTGCCTACAATTAAAACCATGTTAAGCAACATTAAAAGTTTGAACCGTGTGTCTTAGCAAAGGTTTATTAATAACACAGATGATCTGCAGAGTTAGTTGGGATCTGTTTAGTATTAGCAAGAGGTACCTTTCCCCATACATATTTAAAGACCAGAGAGTGCGATGATTTTAAAGTATAATGGTAACACGAGGAACCTCATTTAGGGGAGAAAAAAAGTACATTTTCTACAAGAATAATAAAATGTGATAAAGCTGAACTTCAGGGTTTGGCAGCTCTGCTCCCTGATGGCAAGGGGAAGGCAAAAATAACCCTGCTCAGGAGGCCCTTTTCAACACTACCCACCATGAAACATCTTCATAAAATATGCAAAAATATATATTTCAACAATCAAACCATAAGCGTCAATGGGGCTCGAAGGAAATCGCAGTGGCCTTCCTCCCTTTGAAGTGCCTTGTCTGCTGCAGATTAAATTTGGAAGAAGAGGATGTTCTAAATCTGTCTGATCGCCCTGTTCCCCCCCATCCTCACCTCCACCCCTCTCCCGCCCCGCTTCCTCTTCGCACGGGAAGCCGCCACCTTGGCTCCACACAGTGCTACGACATTCCCAGACGGGGCGAAACAAGCGCTGACTTTCCATAGATGGACCTGGGGCTGGTGGCTCCTGAAGCCAACGCTGCTTCCCAAAGATTTCATTCCGGCAGCAGCTTGAAGCAAGGTAAAGGACTTGAGGAAGAAATTCTTTACAACAAGGGTGGTAAAACACTGGCACAGGTAGCTGGTGGATGCACCATCCCTGGAGACATTCAAGGCCAGGCTGGATGTGGTTCTGAGCAGCCTGATTTAGTTGAAGGTCTCCCTGCTCATTGCAGGGGGTTGGACGAGATGAGCTTTGAAGGTCCCTTCCAACCCAAACTATTCTATCTGATTCTATGACTTCAGGTTTGTGTTTGAACTCATTACAAGGAGAGAATTTATCTGGCAAGCAGGGCTGCCTATAAATAAGAGAATAAATGTGGAGTTCTGCTTGGTCCAGAGTCCAAGGGCACATTTAGGCTCACGTGACTGTGCTGGCAGCAGAACCCCAGCAATGAATTTGGTTGAAGGAGAATAAAACAAGATGGGGATGTTACATTTTTATAGCCAAGGAGGAGAAGGTGATAACACTTATCCAGGCTAAAGGGCTAAGCTATAGCTGGAGAGGAGCCTTTTTCCTCCTCTTTTAGTCCCTGCTGACAACTTTTAAACAGAACTCTGTTAAAGCCATAAGGCCAGTGCTGTCCCTTGTCACGTCTACTGGAAATGTGCCATTGGGCTCAGCAGGAGCCAGAGCGCTCTCTCAAGCCTCTGTGATCTCATGTGCTGTCTCCCAGGAGAAGGAGACGTCTAACAAGTAAGACATCCAACTGCTAAGAGGAGCAGAGGTGCATCATCCTATCTGCCTGTGCTTCACTGGCACACTCCATCCAGCAGAGCAACCTCATCTCCCAGCCCCTCCAGAGCACCCTGTGGAGAAGGGGCAGAGGCAGAGCTGTTGTTCCCATTGGGACAGCTCAAGCAGGGAAACAGAAAGGCACATCTATTAGATAAAGCCAGGGTGGGAGCCAGGAGACCTATGTTCTGTTCCTCACTCTGTGGCAGGCTTCTCTACAGATCAATTCTAAAGCCCTTCAAGTGAGTGACCAGACCTCCATCAATTGAGGAAGCCCCAGACCTTCAATTTCCACTTTTATTACACAAAATGGCCTTGGCCTCCGTAGACCATTCTGTAACCTTGACATTCAGCTGGAACTGCTGCCCAAGGAATGGATGCTGCAGCCATTTATTCCCAACGCTGAAACTTGCTTTAAATCTATGAAATAGAGCAAAAAAGGGCAAACAGCTCTGAGAAGGTTCAGGGTGTAAAAGAGAGAAGTTTTCAGGAGGATAGCAAATAGCCAGGTATTACACTAAGAATTCTGCAGAAGAACTGAGCATTTCTATCTTTGCCAATTTATGGAGGAACATCAAGCCACAAGATGAGATAAATACGTGATAAACTCAGCCTATCCCCCACAACATCCTTGTACACAGCACAATAGCAATACACAATAGCAATACACAGCTCAACAGCAATACACTAGCCAGCTTCATCCATTGTAGTTTGTATTTTAGCCACTGTGCTGGCAGCTCAGCCCCTGAACTGGTTCTCTTCAACACTCACTTACCTGGGTGAGCTTGGGTTTGATATCTGGCGAGGTGACTCGGCAAGGGACAACAACTGTTTTCTTAGCATCTAAAATGTAGATTATTTCGGGATGTTCCGGGTGAATCTCCACGAATGGATTCCTGTAGTCTGCAGGGAGAAGAACACTGATTTGCAAAACTGCTCCTTTACTCCTCAGTGACCATAAGGGCAGGGTAATGGAGTGGCAAACTGCCCGTAGAAGGCTTGTGTGGCATGTGACAGGACACTCAGTCACATCTTGATTCTTTGCAAATGCCAGTGTCATCTAAGGATTATAGCCAGTGGCCAAGAATGGGAATACCCCATTTCTAACCCTGTTTTACCAGTGTCATCTTGTAAAATCTCCTTTTGTTATCTGTTCTCCATCTGCAAAAATGGAGTTCATGAATCAGCTCCACAGGTCTCCATGGCACTAGAGTGTTAGTTCTTTTCCCAGTGCTCTGAATTTCTTTCATAGGTGGTATCACCCTGCAGCACTCCTCAATTCCACAGCAATTGTTACAATGGGTTTACAGCAGTAAATGTAAAGCAACTGGAAAGCTGCTTTCTGTGAGGATCTCTGGAGTACTGCAGAAGGCATGCAAGAAGGGGCTGTAGACCCAGGATAGACAAAGCCAGGCAAGACTAATATGTTTAACCCCACAGTGAAGGGACCTGGTCACGCTCTTGGGGACCACATATATGTGGACACATATTTCTGCCACAATAAATCAGACTGCACATACATATACAATAGAAATACATACAAATCCAAAGTAGTATAAACTGATAAAGCTCCAGAGTGTCCTTCACTGATTTTTCATTGTGTGAATACGGTGAAGGTCATTAGAAAATTAAAATCATGTTTATGAAATCCTAAAATCTTCAAGATTCTTCTAGAAAGCATTCTCTGACTTGATACTCTTATGGTACAAAGTTGCAAATACCCTTCAGCCCATGCAATACCAACAGCACCACAGGGTATAGGCCATCAGCCACTTTTGAGTTGGATTATACTGCTGATAGGAAAGGATGTGCTCCCTGAACAATAACGTCCACCTGCTTATCCTGAGCTTGGGACCTGCCTCCACACACTTAATTACGGTTTGGAAATGGGTTCATCTAGAGCATGGGAAATAGCTGGCATGTTCAGGTTTGTGACCAATCTGAGTTGCAAAAATATGCCCTAAAGTATTGTGATAGTACTTTCAAAAAGGATGTGCTATGAGCAAATGAAACCCTAATCGAGCCTTAATCTGAGGAATCTGGTCTCCAGACCGCAACTCTGTAGCTGGTTCCAATCCCTAAAACTAATAGGAAATATTTATACTCAATCCGGATCAGTAAGATCCTGGATTATCAGAATTTGATCCTTGGATTATTCATTATAGGAAAAAGCAGAGAAAGAAGATTTTTGTGTATTTGCAGCAAGCAGAGTGCAAATAAGTGTGTGGGGAACAGTATTTGTATATATTTCTAGGTAGCGATAAACTATCTAGGACAGCTGATGTGCTATGTCACGCGGGTCAGGACAAGAATAAGGGCAAGAGGAAACTTGCGGTGAAGAAAGGAGCTTCTTGATACCAAACTTCACAAATCTGGATGAGGTTTTGACTAATTGCTTTGACTGGAAAGATGGAACTCTGAATTTGAAACTATTCCTGCCAGTACTTTTAGAGGGAATTTCAGAGCCGCGCTATTTGTTTAAAAAGTAACATAAATCACAAGGCAGCAGCTAAGCAAATGTTAAACAGTCCTAAAATGTCAGAAAACATTGAACTATGCAGTGATTGAAACGGCTTAGTCAAAGGGAATACAATTTCTCAAACATATTTCCTGTTCAGGGAAAAGAAATAATGACTTAACCCCGTTCTCCTCCATCACCTCTCCCTACCTCCAGCACTGACCTCGACCAACTGTGCAGATCCAGCATAGACCCAAAAATAATCTGTTTCCAGCTGTAAATAGGGCAGATACTCATCACGGTGGCATTAAATGACTGAAGAATGGGAAGCATGAATTTACAGAAGCTGTATTTCATTCCTAATTGATTTTAATAGCAGCCTGCACCTGAACTGCTGGCTGTGTAGCCAGCAGCTAGAATTACACTGTCCCAGATCATAAGCTACAATCTGAAGCCAAAATATATAAATCTAGCCTTCTAGCATCAGTCTGTGGAATCTAGACAGTGTTTATAAATCCCTGTGCAATGAACAACAGCAAAAGGCAGGCTGGGGTTATAAAGATGGCATTGGGAAAGGAAAGGCTGGCTTGAGCTGTTATTGATTGTTGATCACTAGTGGATGTCAGGTCTCAAGGGCGTTATTCTGGCTGTTTTGAGAAGGAGGGAAAGGTTTTGTATTTTATGGGTCGCTCCCTTTCCTACAGTGAGGTTTCCTAGAGCCCTGTGCAGTGAGCAGATGGCTGTCATTTGTGTTATCTCAGTGCTTTATCCAGTGTATAGCTTTAGCCTGAAGAGTTCTCTGTCTACCAAGGGCCTCTTTTCCTCCCTGTTTCAGTGTCAGTATTGGAGCTCCTAAACAGGATGGGATACTTGTGTGAGTGAGGGGAGCAGCTCCCAGTGTGAAGATGCTAATATGGCACCTGCTTGCAGTGCTAAACTACTACAGTTTTGACATGAGAGCTTAACCATCTTTGGCCATCTTTGGCCATCAGGGGAACAGGATCCTGGAATGAGAGAAAAGGCAGTTGCAGGTGGAGGTCAAGCACTCACTGTATTACCCTGGGTATGTCAGGGAGGCTTTTTTTCCTAACTGGAATCCTCTGTGCAAAAGAAACCCTAATATCATCAAGCACTAAAGAGTGCAAGCACACAAGCCCCAGAGCCAGCCTCTGTGGGTCCCGCAGCCTGTGTGTGCTTTGCTCCAGCAGCTCTAAATCCCATGTAAACAGGAGCAAGCGACCGACCCCACTGGGGTTGGAAAGGAGACACTGAGCACTTCCCAGGCTGTTCCCTGAAGAGATAAGCAAATAGAAAGTGGCTCAGCTTTGGATCTTAACAAAATGACAAAGAATAAATACTGAATAGGGGACTAATCAACTGCCAGCTGATACCTTCGGTATGGTTTGTGCAGACAAAAAACTGAGTCCATCATGAAACTCCCAAGTAGTTCAGGCTGTGGCATGGAAAAATGATCTGCTGGAACACCAGGAGTGTCACTGTCAGCTTCCTAAACACATCCACCACCCCAAGTTCATCAGCAACCAGTTAACTGCCTGTAGCAAAGTCTCTCAGAGACAGAACTTCTTGGAGCAAAAGGGACAGTGTTACTTTTCCTTAAAAATGATAACCTGAGCCTCAAGGAAGAGCTCCAATTCCAGATGGCAGAAACCAATTGCACTCAAGTGCTGCAATGTGGAGAGCCGTAGCATGGGAAATGCAGGTGTCATCCTCTCTCAGTTCCCAGCACTGAACTCTAAAGGGGGAAATTGTCAGCAAAGAAACACTTGATGAAAATAGTCTTTCCCTGTAGCTTGGCACATCTGTTCCTCCTGAGCTGGGGAATAACGTGCCCTATGGATCTCACCCATAAAGAAACACCCATCAGTTCCCATAGGATAAATAAAGAGAATAATTTACCATGGGCTGCAAAGCTCATTGCATGTGAAGAAAGACAAGAGTTGCAGCACGCTGGGGGTTTATCAGCTGCAGCACCAGGTCCAAGGCAAGGGAAGGGCCCCTTCCCTTCGGTCTCAGACTGGCTGGCTGGCTCTCCAGGTCAGTGGAAGTTTGCAGGAAGCTGCAGCCAGGCCAGGGTGTTACTGTTTACCCAGCAGGGCTCAAGAGGGAACACAAACACCAAGTGAAGGAAGCGAAGGCAGCGGGATGGTGGAGGGGAAGGGGCCTGCGGTCCAGGCATGGGGAACAGCCAGGCAGCAGTGTCAAGCACAGAGCAACTCAGAGGTCAAGTGCCTAGGGGAACATTGTTCACCTCCAGGCAGTGAAGCCCTTCAACCCACAGCAGTGTTTAAATTCCCTTTCTATTTAGGAGAAGAGATAAATTGCTGCTTGAGATGTGCTTGGGGAAGGTTCCTGTGAGCTAAGGGGTGTAATAGCAGCTGCCTGGGGAACGTGCAGCTCCCTCCCCAGACCCTACAGTGACAGGGTGTGAACACTGATCCAGGACCCCTTCCCCTGACAGTGACATCTATCCTTCTGTTCAGTGCCATCTGGAGCAGAGGTCACTATCTACAGGAAGTGGCGGAGCGCTGGAATTATGTCATGCTCACTTGGCATTTGAATCCCACTCTCCAGAGAGCTCATGGCCCTGTCCTGCCAGCTGAGGATGCTGAGGGACTTAAATGCCCTCACCACTGCACCCTGGGAGCTCAGCATGTCGTATACTCCTGCAGCTCTTTACCTTAGAGCATCCTGTCACCTGCCTGTGTGTTGGAGACATCCCCCTGAGGCACACACAGGATCCTGTACAGGATTTTGGGTGCTTTTCATTTCTCCTCACGTTTCATACGCCGTGACAGCAATTTGTCTCTTGATATTTGTATCATATCTAAAGCTGTGGAGATAACATCACCTCTCCCTTCAGATACTATTCCATCAGCCCACAGAGCTGATAAGCACGAAATGGCCTTTGAGGACAGCCTTCCAGAGCTGTTCATGTCTGTGAAATTCCTGTTTTGTTCCTGCTAAAGATAATCCTCTCCCCCTTACTATTTATTTTCTTCATTCAGTCCTACCTTAGCTAGGAGGCCTGGGCAGAGTTTCACAGGTTCTTTAAGTTCATGTTTTGACATAATCCCCATGAAGTTTGCCTTCCTCAAGGTCAAAAGCACTGAGAGGATGTTTATAATCTGTTCTTTATGCTAACAGGAGCATTAGCAGCGAAGAGGCGCTTTGGAAAGCTTTACAAGGAAGTTGCCTTTTCTGCTCTGTTCCTCCTGGTAACGCACCAAAGCTGCTTCTAGGCACAGGAGTAACTCCTGTAAAGTCACTTGGTTTGAAACTGGATCTTTGCAAAGAAAGGGCTTTTCAGTCTGGCAGGTCAGGGAAAAGGATTGGTGCTGGAATGTTCAGGTTGAACAGAGAGCAGAGTATTTTCTCTTTAGGCAAAACAAAAGTGACTGCAAACCCCCCAGAAGCCATTCTGAGTCAAGATGAAACATTCTGGTTTGGTCAAACTCTTCCCCTGGAGATTCCTGTTACAAACACAGGAATACTTGTAGAGAAAAATAGTACTTACAAAAGTGGTTCTTCAAAAAGTAAGGAAGCAAAAAGTAACTGCCAAACAAATAAGAGCCAACATGGAAAAAGGGTCATTGAAAACAAGAAAATCTCCATCCCGGGCCTGGAATTATGTTTCCAGAACCAGAAGAATTCACAAATTCTGCCTCCCCACACCACCAGATTTCAGGCAGACACAGAGTCCTGCAGCCCCATCATTGAGAACAGGTCTCTTGCATTAGCTTCTCCCAGCTGCAGAGCTGGGGGATGGCTCAGCCATTAGCGCTTACTGAGTGGATATGAAATGGGAAGGAAGAAGTGGGAGAAATTGTGTGAGATTTTGGCTGTCAGGCTTTCATTTAGGAATTCTTTATCAACAAGCAAGGGGATTGTTACCTCTTCCTGCTGGGCTGGCAAGTGCTGTCACTGACTTAGTGCCAGGAGCCTACGCTGCTCGCTCAACATCGTATCTTACAAGGCTCCTCCACTTACAAGTGACCCTCTAGGATATGATCTGAAGATAATGTCTTGTTTCAGTATTGAAAACATCTTACTTTTCCCTTGGATCCAGCCCTCATACTTGTGGAGCGACAGAGAGGGTTCTGCACAGTGACATAGCCTGTATTTCCATCTCCTGGAAACACTGTTAACTAGGTTATGGTGCCAAACGCTTCCACCAGTCTGCGAGACAGGAGACTTATCTGGTGGGCTCCGCACCCAGCAGACAGCACAGCATTTGCCTATCTCAGCTTGCTGAGTGTCTGGCAGCAAGTGCAGCTGTCTCAGTGTCTCCAGTGTGAAAGAAAGAAGGAATGCAGCTCCAGCCCTGTCCTCACTGGTAATATCTTCTGGAAGGCAAGCCAAAGCCAAGTCAGGGCTGTCACCCTGGCCCTGCAATTCTGCTTCTCACGTTCACATTATCTCTGTGAACTGTCAAGAGAATTAAGGAGGCAGAAATCAGCTTCAAAGAACATCACAACCAAAACATGATCTCATGTGAGGGATGCTTTCATGTACTTCCATCCTCTTTAGATTGCTCTTGGTGGGGAAGGGATGAACAAGATGGGGCTTCACATCTCTGGGCTGTAGTTTGATAAAGAAGAGACTGTGGTTGATGTGACACTTTGTCCTGCTGCAGTACTTGTACCACCTCTCCTCCTCATTCTTTGCAATAGCAAGGGAGAGCTCATACCCTTCACTGAGGATGGCTGGGAGATCTCATAGCCTACCCTGGGAGCATGCAAGAGATGCACGCTCCAACAGAACAAGCTGCTTGGATGCATCCCCTTTTCCTTCAGAATGGCCTTAACAGGACTTGTGCTGATGGAGGGAAGCAAAATAGAACTGAGCTCATGCTCCTTCCTCCTGGTGCATTGACTGAGTGGTACAAAGAGGCATAGCAGATTCCTCACTGCTGCACAGAGCTGAGGGCTGCAAGGGGAAACTGCAGCAAAAGCTGAGGCAGCCTTTCAGCTGGTGCAGAGCCCTTCCTGCAGACACCCTGAGGACTGTCATAGTTTAAGACAGTTGCTTGGCTGATATAACAGTATTTCAGATAGCTGAGAGCTGCAAGTCCTGACTTCTGCCTAGGCTGGGGCCTGGGAGAGCCCTTTGGGAAGGTGGAGTGAATCTTTCCTTGATTTATCTTTTTTGCCTCCTTCTCTAAGCCAGGTTGGATTTTATGTGTGCCCTCGGAAACACTCGAGAGGTTTTCTGTATTTTAACACAGAATAGGCAGCCTGCCCTTTGCTTTGGACAGAGATCCCAAAGGCTGAGGTAAATGAGGATGTTCCTCACAGGGAAGTATCCGTTTGGTAGGGAAGGGTGATTGCAGAAGAGAGCCAGAAGCAAATGACACTGGTGAGCTGGCTTGGGAAGGTTTGCAGTGGAAGTGCCATCCACACGAGACTTTCTGACTTGACTTTACTGGTGGAGAGCTGGCTCAGCAGAGACAGGGTACTCTGTGGATGGAGGGTGGGCTTCCCCCATCCCCCCTGTGCTCTGACAGCAGCCACCAGAGAGTTCCTTGGCTGCTCTTCCCATTCAGCCTTTCCCTGCAGAGATTTTCCCCTCAAGTTGCAATGAACCTAAACCAGGCAGTTAAAAACCACCCAGCTAGTTCTGTTGAGCCCAAAGCTGCTTTGTATTTCCAGCAAGGACATGGGCAATGGAAGAAGGGGTTGTCTTGCTCTTTAATTACGATCCTTGGGACTTGCAGCTGCAGCGGGAAGCAGAAAAAGCCCCGGGAACAATTATTCAGGATTAGGATCCTGAGTTCTCCCCCCAGACTGCTGGTGCATGGAGGCTGACCCTGCCACCTTCGGGTCCCTCATGATGGGGCTGATGTGCAGGGTCACAGCTCAATTGCACTGGGGGGAGAGCTGCTGAATGCCAGGTCCTGACAGAGCTCAGAAGCTCCACCAGGGAGGCTGTAAAAACAGAAGCGAGCACAGGAAATAATAGCCCATAAGCAGCGCTTCCGATACAATCATGTTCTCATTTCGGTGTCAAGCAGCAGGCCAGGAATGAAGGGAAAAAATACCATTCCCCTTCCTTTTTTGGCAATAATGGCTCATAACCTCAGAGGAATCTCCAGCCTGCAGGGTCTGGCTCTACATTTTCTCACTCCATCTGGCTCAGTCTCATAAACACACTGCTGAGCACTTGCTCTCTCACAAGACGTCTGGTGAGATGGCTTTTGGACCTCACCCTGGTCTGGCACTGTGGGAACTGAGAGTTTCTTTGCTTGGATACAACTGATGGGTTTCTCAGGGATGTCCAGGCATCAGAGCAGTTTCCTTAAGAAGGCATGTTTAAATAGGGAAGAAAATCACAGGTAGGTTCTGAATGCCTTGCTTATCTCCACATTATTAAGTGGAGTGAAGTGCAGCTTTCTTGTCCCTAAAAGAGCCCACTGGCTTTCAACAAACATACACAGGAGTTGAATGGAAGAGCATCCCTTGAGTCCAGCATCCATGCCAAGGTATAAATAGCTTCATTTCACAGGAACCAGGCAGCTTCCTTAGCCTGGCAGCCAGATCCCAGCAGGCACTTGCATCCACTTGGGGATGGAACAGCTTGGGATTGGAACAGCTAGGAAATGGATGCAAGGGATCCCTGCTGACTTGCCTCTCGCTCTGCTTCACCCATGGAATGTGTAGTACAAGCTGGTTTGGTTTCTACCCACTTTTCCTTCAGTAACTTTTAAAGCACAGAAGGGCCACAGAAATGATGAGAGGGATGGAGCACCCCTCCTGTGAGGAAAGACTGAGAGAGTTGGGGTTGTGCAGCTTGAGAAGAGAAAACTCCAGGGAGGCCTTATTGCAGCCTTTCAGTACTTAGAAGGGGCCTATAAGAAAGATGAGGAGAGACTTTTTATCAGGGCCTGTTGCGATAGGATGAGGGGTGATGGCTTTAAACTAAATGAAGGGAGATTCAGGCTAAATGTGAGGCAGAAATGTTTTACAGTGAGGGTGGTAAAATCCTGACACAGGTTGCCCAGAGAGGTGATGGATGCAGCATCCCTGGAGGCCAGGTTGGATGTGGTTCTGAGCAAGCTGATCTAGTTGAAGATGTCTCTGCTCATTGCAAGGGGTTGGAACTGGATGAGCTTTGAGGTCTCTTCCAACCCAAACTGTTCTATGATTCTATGATTGATTCTATGATTCTGTGAGTAAGAGCTTTTAGAGCAGGGAGGGCATATGACACAATAAACTTGCATCTGAGTAAGGCCAATCTTGGAGGGTGGTTGAGAGCTAAGAGCCATGCAGTGCTGTTTTCCAGGGGAACCTTTGCACTGCAGGCTCAAGCCAGAGGACATCCTGCCATTTCTTTCAGCTTAGCCCTATTCCAAGTGCATCCCTGACAAGTGTTTCATAACTTGAGATGTTTCCTTAGAGAAAATCCTCAGGCAGTCCCAAAAGATCCATAACATTTCCTGCACATGCTCCTGCCTTAGAATGATGAAGGCCTGGGTAGGCAGCCAGGGCATGAATCAGGAGAGAGAACGGAGTTTTCAATGCACTGTTTCCTGCAGCGTAGGCACTGGGCTGAGTTATAACAATATGAGATGTGGGGCATCTGAGCAGCGTGTAATGAGAAAAGGAAACAGCTCAGCACAAGAACTGGGGTGGATGAAGCAACCAGGGCTTAGAGTAACAGGACAAAATCAGAGAAAGGAAATAAAGAGGGATTTAAAAAAGAAATGACTGCAGGAACTACCAAGTAGCACCAGAAAGGTACTTTCCGATCAGAGTTGCTGGGAAAGCAGGATGAGGGTGGAAAGGGGCGGTTTTCAGCAGACAAAAAGAGACAGGAAAATATCACCCCCATGAACCAAACAGGGGTGCTCACCCGGTTTAGCTGTGTGGGCAGATCACAGGCCCCTGGGGATTGGAAGTCCCACCTTGAGAGGGTGTCACCATCATTACCAGTATCATGGCGCTATCAGAGCTGCCCAGCAAGTACGTGTTTTCTGTTAAGTGTAAGTTTGCTGAACTGTTGAAATCCTATCAAACTCACTGTCTCTCGAGCATTTGGTTTAGGAAGAGGAATCAAAGAATCATATTTACTAGAAAAATGAAGTCATTCCTTTTCATGAGTATTTGTGGGGAACTGACTATGGAGCCTACTCAGCACCAATGTCATCCCCTATTCACGACGCTAGGAGTCAGCTCCTTTATCTGACTACTCAACAGTTTCAGCTTGGAAGATCCAAGATGATTCAGTGGTTTAGTAATGCATTTGTCATGTAGAACTGAAAAAAAACTACCAGCATTTTGGGGCAATATTCTTCTGACAAGACTCTCTATTACTGAAATGGCCGTTCAATGTGATATATTCACCTAACCACAGAGGACCACGCTCCTCTGATGTTTCTGCTTCCATTTGGTATTTGATCTGAACTCAGTGATTCTGACACATGGGGCAGAGGCAGCTCAAAGAGAACAAAAATGATCAATGGGCCATTTTGTATGAGAAAATATGTCTAATGCAGTCATCCAGCTTTGCTAAGTGTGTCTCACAGAGGAACAAAGCTGCATACAAATGTGTAGGAGAGAGGAGTTACAAAGAATGTTGTTGGGGAGTTTCATGCCTGGGGAGGAATGGAAAGAGAAAGGACTTGGGTATTCAGGATGAATCTTAGGGAAAGCACTGAGACAACAAAACCCCTTAGGATAAAAGAATTTAGTCATAAAAGGAAAAGAAAAGGACAAGTGGTTTAAAGAAATCAGTGTATCCGTTATTTGGAACACAAAACTAGATGGGACAATCTAGTTTTCAAGGCCTGGAATTGAACAAGATAGGTAATTTCTGATTCTCACATCTGTGTCCCTGTGAATCCAGCTGGCATGAAAATCCAAATATATCCAGCCTCTTCAGCATGTCAAAGCCAGCGCTGGGCCAGTGGGAGGTGGGATTTGTGGAAGCACCTGAACTGGGTTGCTGTTCTGCCTAGCACAGATCCCACCCTGAGCCCAGCTTGTGTTGGCAAAGAGCTGTAGCAAAACCCAGAGTGAAATTCTTACCTTTAACAAACACATAAATCCTGGCCATGAGATCCTCCTCCGTGGGGGAGTCATCGTGGATGCAGGTGAAGTACCCGGTGTCGTTGGCTGTGACTCTCCTCATCACAAGCATGCTGCAGCTTTGCCTCGTGCTGTTGCGGCAGCTGCTTATGTGCACCCGAGGGTCTTCCTTCTGGTCCCCCCTCAACAGCCAGCTCACGGAAGGTGCTCCCCTGTAACACAACACACCAGGATTAAAGGTGGAGTCATGACTTCAGACAGAACTTAGGCATCCTTCTTGTCCCTGCTGGTGTTCCCAGTGTTCCTACTCTCGTTATTTGCTGATGAATGATGGAGGTTGCTGGGTGTTTGCATTTTTACCCATCAGAAATGAAGATGGGCCACCCCCCATTCTTCCCCAGAGCAAGGGAGATTCCTGAAGTAGTCTGTAGGAACTGTAGCAAGCTCGGTTCTGGAGGAAAACTTCATTTTCAGGCTTCCTGAGCATGAGTTTGGTTTTACAACACTATATTTTAGCCACTTCAAACATTAGAAAGCTCCAGATAAAATTATATGTTTCTTCCAAGCTGAGGACTTTGCATATTTTAAGAGCTAAATTAACTTATATTTTCTTATTCTAAGGCTGCCTGGAGAGAGGAGAACATTTATGTAACATCCCATCACCTTTCCTGCTTAATCAGCAGTGTCTCAGCGTTGATTTCTGTGAAGGGGCTGGAGCTAATCACGTTACAGATCTTGGAATATCTGCTCAAGACATGTTTTTTTCCCCAATTTACCTTGTCAGAGCAGTCAGAACATCAAGCAGGGCAGCTGAGGCACCACCTCACCCACCCGACCCCTCCTTGTCCTATCTGTGACCACAGCGAATGTCAAATGCAATTGTGCATAGTTCACCAACAAAAAGCAAGGTCTTTTTATAACCCATTGCAGGACTTTGAGAGAGCTTTCAACTGGTCAAAGTTGGCTTGGTAACAGGCCCTGGTTGCACTAGAAACATGAGGCCACACACCATGGCCCTAGGAGCTCTCAGAGCTCTCTTCTGCTTGGGCTGCTCTTGAGGGCTCTGGTGATGTACTAGTACATGCGTGTGAGGTGAAGATGATGGGTTTTGGTGGCAGACTGGGTGTTGGTGGTCAGTGTGGAAACTGGTGTGGTGTGGGTATAATTGTCCATGGATTTTTCTGGGAAAGAAATAAGCATTAGGAGGCAGTTCTGTCTCTGATAGCAGGGGTGGGCAGGGACTTGACTCACCCCTTCTCAGTCAGTGAATTCCCTTTGACCCTATGGAGTTTGCTGAGCTGAGGAAGGAGTGAGAACCTCTGGATTTCCCCAGCTGAGTGTGGCTGGGGAGAAATCCGGTCTAGACACATGGACCAAATGCATCTAACAAGCAAACTGTGTGAAGTTTCCAGTTAGTTGAGAACTAACTGCTCTTCCTGTGCCAGTGGCTTTGTCGTGGTGCAGTAGGTGCAATAAGGGAGGGCGTTTGCCAGCAAATTCAGTGACACTTAAACAAAACATCCTCTTGGCTCCTGTTTCTGCCCATCCTTCTGTCGCCTTCCTGAAGATGATGTGGACACGGGCCTGAACTCTTGAGGCTGTTCCCAGCACAGAGCTGAACAAGAGCACTGGGAAAAGTGTGAATATCCTCTCTGGTGAAGAGCCTCACCCTCCTTTTTTGATGCACTGTTGAGTTGGACAGCCCCACCTCATCCGTCACAGCAGCTTCCTGTCCTTCAGAGCACTGAATGATTCCTAGATGCAGAGGTTCCTCTCCACTGTTCTTTCCCTACCTTACTGGCGTCATTAGTGATGTAATGACCACCTCGGTCAAGAACTGGGACTCCAGGCCAGGAATATGGAACAATTCAGGCAATCAACTCCCAGCGTGTCATCGTGTCCCTGCCCCTTTGCCGTCATCCAGTCTGGTGTCCATCAGGGCTGAAACCTGCACCAGTGGCTCAGAGGAGCAGGTCAGGGATTTCACACACTTGTGCTTCCTTACATGTGCCTACTTTTTCCTCCCCTATTTTATCCTGGTGGAAGATGAAGGCTTTGGCTATTGCTTTGGGATTTTCACAAGTCTGGCAAAAGGAATTTGCAGCAGTAGCTTTGGCCAGGCTGCCAAAAATGAAAAAATCCTTTCCAAGAGCCTCAAATGAATGGAGTTTAAGGGAGAAGAGATGTTCACGCAGAGTAAGCATAGTGTCATCTGCTTGGCCTCCTGTCTCCTGCTGTCCTCCACACAGCCCTAATGCTCCCTGAAGTAGGAAGGGCTCCAGAGCAACCTTCAGGCCAGTTCAGAGCTCATCTGTGAGTATGCCAGAGGAGGCAGGATGACAGACACCCACGGAAGACCTGGTACAGGGAATCTTGCACCCCAAGTGCAGAAATCACACTTCGCTCCCAGCTCTTGCACGACCTGAGTCAAGGAAGTGAGGTGCTCCAGGCCTCTGCCAGCATGCTTTTCTGCTTCTCAGACCCATCGTGTGGATTTATGGCTTTGCATCCATAAAGCAGTTTGGGACTAAATGCTAATAATTTCTTCACCTATTTATTCATCTGGTTGTATGAGAAAAACAGGATGTTCCTATAGATTAAAAAGGCAGTGGATGGAGAACTGCTGAAAAGTACTGATGGAATTGGCCTGGAGCTCTACACCGAGCTCATGCCCACGTAACGTGTTTTATGTAGTGCTGCGTCTAGATTTTAAAGGACTGTTTAAACTTTATTGCCATCATGCTTGCTGCTTGCCAAGCTAAAATTACCACTGTCAGGTTGTTCTGACCTCACAAGCTACATGGCTAGCTGGAGGTATTGGGGGAAACCTGCCTTACGCTTCAGAAGACATCACAGATTTATACAGTGTGAGTCAATTTACCTTTCATTATAACAACGAATTAAGTAGACAGGACAAAAATCAGAAGGGACATATGTGTTAGCATAAGCCGCAGCCTAGATTTACCTTCCCACTGCTTTTTCTTACTGTTTCCAGTAACTTCTAGTGCAAGAAACCATCCATGTAGTGGCTACAGTCAAGGGACTTTGCAAGAAGGTGTAAAATAGTGTGTGTGTGTGACAGAAGCTGTGGTAGTTTGTGTTACCTTAAGCCTTCCCTCTTACAGCATGCTTGGAAGAAGTTAAAGCCCCACCTCTCACAGTGGTTTAGCAGATCGGTCACACTCAGAACAAGTGACACCTACACACACCCCAGTCAGAGACCTCTCTGTGACCAAGCAAGTTAATGTATGTTCTGAAACAGCAGAAAGTGCTCTGACTCTGTATTTGCCAGTTAGCTGTGTCCAAACACCATATCCCCCCTTTCCAGAGGATCATCTCCCTGTAAATGCACGTCATGAGCACAGTTTTACTTGTTTCTTTGTTGTTTTTACACATTGTGCCAAGAACTGAGGAGTTGCCATCATTTACAGTATCAGCAGTCTGGTTTTTACTAGTCTTGGTTATCTTTGATTTAAGGAACATGATATGTTTAGACAGGTCAGGGCTTTGAATGTACACATACTAACTGCTGTTTATTTAACTGTCATAAGCTAGATGGTATTTGAGGTTAGGAAGTTTAAGCTCATTTATACATATAAAGAGGTAGTGACATGCCCTGGTGATCTTGTTTATCATTTACTTATGGACAGGGAGTGAAGGAGAGATTTGAGCTGCACAGTTGCTGAATCTGAACCTATTTTCAGATGAGGATTTCCCAGCCATATCCTTAACCATGGTACATCCCCCTTCCATAAGCTTTCCCATGTGCTGACTTAGGATGTTGCTTGGGCCCCTTTTACAACATGAAGAATCAGGCCAAGCCAAATGCTGACCTGGGACTTTCCTCCCTGCTCTATTACAGCCCATCAAATCTTCCTCATGGAGAAATGCATGAACAGCACCGGTCCCCAGCTGGCTATGCAGCATCCATCCTACCCAGAAGCTGCCCTGTGCTGAGGTAATCAGTACAACAAAGGCAATCCAGCATCACTGGAGCAATCCTTACCTGCATTTTATCTTTAGGGTGTCTCCTGGTAGGATGACAATGTGGTCTTTGGCAATGCTTAGCGTTGGTTTCTCAAAAGATTCTTCCTCAGCCAGACCTGACCCAAATAAAGAGGAAACCATCATTAGAACATTAGAACAGGCACAATACAGTGCAGGCAGCTTTCTGTTTTGGAAACAGTTCCTAATTCGGGGGCCCAAACAGTGATTGGTTTATACTGATGTAATTCAGTTGAGTGTGGAGTTAGTGTGAGATCCCCTTGGTTTGTTTGTAGTTTCCTTTATTTATCTGTTTTCTAACACTGAGCACTTGTATTTTTGCCAATAGTTTTTCTCTCACTTTATTTAGACCTGGCCTTCTGAGTTATTGCAGATAGAGGAGTTATTACTATCAGTTATAATTGAGTTATTGCAGATAGAGGAGAACAGATTGCTTTCAAAAGGATTTTACCTCCATAGAAAGATATAAGGAGCCAGGTCTTTGGGAAATCATTTGATGGGAGAGCTCATACATTATGTTTTAATCAGTAAGAGCAGAGAAGAGAAAATAATTCTGGGGAGCAGCTCTGACTCACAACTGTGCAGCATCTGCTGCATGAAAAGTGAATCAAACTCCTGCTCTTTTCCAAAGCACCATCCACAAACGCTGCATGTGAACTAAACAGGGAGCTGCTGGCTTTGGGGGCAGCTTGGCCATCAAACACGGGTGTACAAGGGACATCTGCACATCTGGGTCTGGGACCGCATCATCACTGCTGGTGTGACAAGGTTTGTCAGGCCTCTGATGACGACAGTCTTTAATGACTGTAGTGATAAAGGTCTCTCTCATCATTATCTCCAGGCCCAAGAAATGTCTTCTGAATGTGAAGCTCTCCTCACACATATCTGAGTGTACATCATGATGATAAAATTGTCAGAAAGTGAAACTGAGAAAAACCAGAAATGAAGTTGGCCAGGTTTGATTCCTTGTCCAAATTCAAAGTAACATAATCAAGGGAAGGAGAAAACAGACTTAGATAAGTATCTCAATTTCCAAAGCTCTGGCATTAAAGCTGTATGTTTTCTTTCCCCTCCTGCTTTTGAAATCTCTATCTTCTCCTTTGCCTTGAATTGATAAGCCAGAAATCTTTAGCTGGGCTTATAACAACAGAGGCATTATTCTCAGCAGAGAAGTGAAGGTAACATATCTACCAAAAAGAGAAACATTAGGGTTTAACTTTTCAACTGGATGAAACAGTGATTTTCTTGCCTCCCACCTCCCAGCTCTCATCTCTTTTTTGCTGAATTCAAGTAAAATGCTCTTAGCCTGGCATATTCCCTCAGCGTGGAGAGTGAATCACTCCCACTTGAGAGCCTGGCTTCTCCCATGTGCCATTCAAATTCCCATCAGTAACTCAGCGGAGGCCAGCTAATCTCACAGCACCACAGAATCCTTCCCTCAGGGGCTCCTGCCCAGACAGCACGGTGATGGGCTCCCCCGGAAGGCATCCTGACCCTTCCTGTAGACCTCTAGCTGAGACTTTAACCTAGTCCTGGCCATTGCCCCAGCACCAGAGATGTCCCCTCCAGTTTTGCATGACTGTATCTTCAAAGTCCTTTGCAGAGTAAGAAGTTGGGCTCTGGACAACACAAACCCCTCCAGGGGATGTGTGTGACATTATTTAGCACGGCCCTACCTCGAACTGTTATTACATGTAGTGCTGTGGAAGCAAAACAGCCAGTGGGTTCCAGCCCTGCAGTCCCCCTTTCTTCTAAGATGTACCATTATTCCTAAACACATTCAGGGTGATGTGCAGGCTGCAGCACCACATTTAGCAAAGAATCAATAGGAAAAGCCCTAAATTCCACAGGAGGAGACACTATAAGGCAGGTACTCCGAGTCCCCTCCTGTTTCTAGAAACAACCATTCTCACTGCGCATAGACTGAGCTCTGGCTCATGTCATTTCATGGTGCTGAGGGATTTCAGTCTGTTAAGCTCCTGTGCTGCTGTGCTTTGCACAAACTATCCAAAACCTGGCTTTGTCCGTGTTTGCCAAGTGTTATTTGCTGGCTGAGGCATGTTTGGATCCTGGGTGGCTCTCCCAGGACATAGCCACCACCATGCTCTGCTCTGGGATGGTCACGCTGTGGCTTCAGCCAGGTACCTCTTTGACTCAGAAAATCCTGGGGTTTGAAATAATCCTTTCTTTCCTTCCTCTTGTGCCTGCAGTTGTTCTTATGGCTCAGCAGGGTTTAGCTGGTGTCTCGAGCTGGCCTTTGCACAGGCCTGAATGTCACCTCTCCTGTGCAAGTGTGATGCTGTCAGTGGGGGTCTGGAGTGCAGGGTTAGGGAACTGGCACCAGACCTGAGCTGCTGTTGGGACCAGACAGCAAATGCAGTCCTTGGGGTTTGTAATATTTGAGGCTGTTTTTGCTGAAAGAAAAGGTATTTTTCAATTATTCTGTTGATTCTTCTGAGCTGCTTCTTTCCCAAAGTTTATTTTGGCTTTGGGAGCTGAAGAAAAGAATAAGCAAAGTGTAATTTCAGTGCTTTCCTAGCCCATGGAGGACAGGAGGAGAAATGCCTCTGCCACACACACATTTGGTGGCTGCTGCCAGGTGACAGAGGGTTTATATAAACACAGCCTGTGCCCCTTCTGGAATAGCAGGGCTGGAAAAATCAGGTTTGAGGGCAAAACTGGGAGAGCAGTGAGGGAAAAGGTTGGGCTGGGCTGCATCAGGACACCTCAGTGCCAGGACTGGCAGGACGATGCCTCATGTTTTTAACCTTCCCTGGTCCCTTTAGAGCTAGACTTCATTTTTGGGGGGCAAAGCACAGGACATCTTTGCCCTGGGGTATGTTGGATGTGAGGAAATGGATCTACTTCACTTTCATATTTGGTTTATATATTTAAGGAGCTCATGGCTTTTGGAAGGTGTTAGGATGCTGCCCACAGCTTCCTGCAGGGAGGGCAGGCATGCTGTACCACGCGTGGTGGTGCACACCCTTGCTGAAGCTAATGTGCTTTGATTGCACATCTCCAATTACAATGTCCAGGCCTAAACTAACATTCTCCTTTTCTCTGCTAAATAATTCTGGGCCTGCTTTACAGCTACAGGGGTCATAAAATTAAAACCAAATACTCGTGCCAGCCTTGTCATTACCATAGCAAAGCTCTGCAGGGGAACAGACAGCTTCCATATGTGAAGGCCCAGGAAACAGCTCTGGTCCCATGGCTGTCCCTGCTGTTTCTCTGTGAAGCTAACACTGCTGCCTGGTTGGGGTGAGGAACCAGCATTCTTCCTTAGATCACAAACTGATTTGTCTTGGAGGGACTTTAAAGCTCATCCAGTTCCAACCCCCTGCCATGGGCCCGGACACCTTCCACTAGAGCAGGTTGCTCCGAGCCCCATCCAACCTGGCCTTGAACACTGCCAGGGATGGGGCAGCCACAGCTTCCCTGGGCAACTTCTGGAATGGTTCAGGCTAAGTTGCCTCCTGCAGAGCTTCAAACAGGTCTTAACACAGCATCCCCTCTGTAAACCAAGGGAGAAAGCCAGGCTCCTCTGGGAAGTGACATAGAGCACCTGATGTGAGGTTCCTGCCCTTGCTAACACAAGTTGACTACAGCAAGACTTAAGAGCATCACTAGGCTAAAGACAGCCCCTAGAAAGAGCCCCAAGTCAGGACAGACCTTCTGCCCAGAGCCTCTCTGCACCATTTCTTTTACTGAGAGTTTATTTTACCTTCAGTTTGGACTTTAACATTCTGCTGTTGACAGTGAAAACCCCAAACACAGCACAGCCACACAAATGCTTGGGAGCGAGATGTGAAAGGCTGATACATTGTCCAGGGAAGAAAAGTATATTGAAAACTGCTTTTCCTGGGATAATCTGATGTAGCAGCACAGCCAACATTAAACACGGGATGGTCCTCAGGCAGAGGGTAATGTGTGACCTCCCTCACCTCTCTGTCAGATGATTTCTAACTCTATCTCACTTGGCTGAGGGAGATCCCTCCCACACTAAGCGAATGCCTGTTTGTTCATGCTGGGACCGTCAGTGCACACAGATAAAAACCATTTCTAATCTCTGTTTCTTATTGTAACAATCTTCCTTCAAGCATCCTCCAGGCACTGTAACTACGCAGTGGCTATCCCCAAGGGAGCACTTACAAATGGTTGTGAGATTGAAGGTGTTGTGCGTAGCGACAGCTAACGTCAGTATGATACCTGAGTAAGGGATCTGCATACCCCTTTTGGGCAGTGCAGGGTGTGGAGGAGGGGAAAGCTGAAGGAACAGTATCAAAGAGCACCTGACCTCTGCATCAGATGGCAAAGGAATAATTGCAAGGCAAACCAAAGACGACTGTGTTGACAGCTGAATGAAGCAGGGTAGACTAACTCCACGGAGGCTTGGGCTCACAAATAGCTGTTTGCACATGGTTGAACTCCAGGGACTATACATGTGTGTAAAGTTACTCTTCTGCATAGATCTGGGCCCTAGGACACATCAGGTCTCATTAGAAAGGACTGGAAGGCAAAGTGTGAGAGCTGATTTTAGCAGGAGAAGGACAGAGGCATGTGCCACAACACTTAAAAAGTGGTTTGTGCATTGCTGGCAGTACACTGGGGACAATTTGGTGAGCCACCTAGAAACAAGCAGGAATCCCCAGAGTGGTCCTGCAATGGAAATGGTCTGTGTGGGCACAGAACGAGCAACATGTAGGCCAGAGAGCAGAGCTTCCATCCCTACAGAAGCTGCAGAAGTTCATCCAACATTCAATCAGCAGTCACAATCTCATCCAGAGAGACAGCTAAGATTCTTTCAGACTATTCGAATGCTCCTGTTAACCCAAGAGTATCTGCTGGCAGAGCAACAGGCTTCATGTTTTCCCTGGTTTTCCAAGCCAGAGAAACCAGTATTTGTTTAGCTGACTCATGGGAAAGGGAAGTAGTTCAGAGCCCTTCTTCTCCTCTGCCTGTCACAAATAGGAGCTTGTATAGCTAAGCCAGAGACAGTAGTTGGGGTGTAAATGATCCCAGTGACAACAAAAAATTAAACCATTAGTCTCCAGGGGAGGAGACATCAACACAGCACACCAAAAACAACTGCTCAGGAGAGCAAGTGTTTAAAGATAAGATAAGACATTGGCCCTGCTCTTGGGATTTGTTCCCACAAAGCTTTTCCTCACCCATAGATGCATCAGCACTTCCTGATAAAGTGGCACCCGCGCACTCTGGTTTCCTCCTGGAATCAGCAGAAACCCTTCAGCAAGGCCACCTCAGTGCTTGCAACCGCCTGGGTCAGCCAACAGGAGCTGTTCTCAGGTGTTTCTATGATCAAACCCCAACCCTTGGAGCTCCACTCCACCTGCCCAAAGGCAGCTCCCTGCGCGTCCCTTGCCCTGTGCTTTCCCGGCTGTCCATGATACGGATCACTGGATCAGTTGTAGATTTATGGAAAGAGGTCACAGAAAGCAACTGGAGGTCAAAGCTGTTTGGTCTTTGGCAGCAGCAGCTCATTAATCAGAGCCATTGTTTTCCCTCTGACACTGCAGAGTGTAGAGCCCTAAGGAATGACAGAGATATCACCACCCGGTGCTTATGCTGAGTTATGGAGTGAGGGGACACGTCCTTGCTTTGTAACTGGTTGACAAGTTGAGAACTTTGATCTACAGCCATAAAATAAACATGAAATCTGGGAAAGGAGGTGGCAACATCTGCAATCATCTGCCATGCACTCAAGCAGAGTTTCAAGTATTTGGGAAATGCAATAATCTCATGACGATGTTAAAAAAAAGGCTGGGAATGTTGTTATATCTTGATCCAAATTATGTCAATTCCTCTGGGAAAGAAAAGACCTGGCACATCTCCATGCTTAGCAAACATGCAGACCCAGTGGGAACGAGACGCACACGCAAAGAGACCATGCTCTGTGCTAAGGACTTCAGGGGGAAAACCAAAACATGTGAGGTATGAAACTGTCTTTGCCTCTCCCCAACGTGGTCTCCTGAGGGATGCTTCAGGGTTGCAGATACGTTTCCAATGATTCCCAGACAGGATTACTTCATAGGCGCTCCAGACATAGTTTTCATTCTTCTTGACTTGACCATCCTGAGGAGAGGGCACATTCCTCAGTCAAGGCACCAAGTGAGAGCAGGAACAGGGGCACACGTGGGTCTTAGGATGAGGCACCATGGGGAGCAGCCCCTCTGCAAGCTTGACGCACCTCTCTGCTGGTGGCCTTGGCCCCATGGCTCACCCACCACAGCACGTTCATCCTGCCCTTCACCGCATCCCAGAGGACTCTAAGGGCTGGAGCAGCTCTGCTCTGGAGCCAGGCTGAGAGAGCTGGGCTGGTTCAACCTGGAGAAGAGAAGGCTCCTTAAGGGGAGACCTTA
>JANHGB010047036.1:0-13936 GCA_026283785.1 Coracopsis vasa
CAGGGAGACCCAAGGTCTCCATAGAGCATCACGTGCCTCCTGAGACAAATGCAGGTAACACTGTAGTGATGCATTTGCATGGGGATTACTCAGCCTCATTCCCAAAGTTAAAAGTGATCTGTGAGATCTTTACACAGCCAGATCCTTCCAGTATGTGAGGTCAGGTCTACTAAACCTGCACTGCTTTCCTAGGATGGCTTCTCTTCCATAAGACACTGAAGCAGTACTAGGAACAAGGTCCAGCACATGGCTATGGGCAGGTTTTCCTCTCTTCATGCATCTCAGAAACTTCTTCAGACTCAAAACCAGATGAAGCATCTGGGTGCCAGGCTACAGTCATTGAAACGAGGTTTTGCCAGCATCCAAAAAGTCCAAACCTGAACAACCACAAAAAAACCCCAACACCAACCAAAACCAGCAAAAATACCCAAACAAACCTACCAAAATATCAAGGACATGTGTTTGCCAAGAGAGTTGTGCTGCATTCTCATGCTTATTGTTTTCATTAGGTTTTTCAGGGGTAGTATGATCAAAGGAGAGCAAACTGTAGGATCAGGACATGTGTGTGGAGGGTATACAGTGGTACAGTAAAGCTGGTATAAATAGTGATGCAGACTGCAGCAATGCCATGACCGCCAGTATCAAATCTCAGTACTGTGCACAGCCTCTTTAGGTTTATTTCACTCTGTGAGCTTTCAAAATATGCTTGAATAAAAAATTGCCTCTTTAAAAGAGACGAGGCTTGCTTTAAACACTTCAGAAATGCCCAGTCCCTTGTGACTGCTCTCAGTAAATGGGTACCAGCGCAGTTTCAATGCCTATGTCCTCTACTGGCATCCAAAGCACAAACTGTTCACCTGGTAACTGCTTTCTGCACTTAATCGTATATGTGCAAGTATTTTTGAATACCTAGCTACGTATATGAGACTTAACATGACGTACACCTAATGATGCACATAGCAGTATAAGCAATATCCTCCAACCAAGGTTTGAAAACTGAGAAGCAGAAGCATTGATGGCTGGTCATTAAACTGACTGTTATGGGAGAGGAAAGGTATGCCTCTGCTCCCTAATGAAAAGGATAGACATATATTGAAGACGACTAAGTTGGACATTAATTACTGTTTTTGATGTCTGATCTATAACTCTCTAAAAGTTTTGTACAGGAGTAATATGGAAGCATCAGAAATTCCACTGGGATATACATGAGGTCCAGTTTGCAAAAATATCCTCTTCATAAAGAAGCTCAATGCCCTCTTTTGCTTGGCAAACCATCATGGTTTTATGATGCATTGCATTTGGAAGGCAACACGGCGCACAGCTGAGGCAAGTTACTGAATCGCAGGGAGAGTAAAAGCAAAATGTTCTGAGAGTGAGGGTGCATATGGGGATGTATTTGAAAAAAATTATATCTATATAAATATACACACACATTTGCTAGAGAAAATGTATATGTATTTATAAAAAAATCTAAACTTCTCACCAGTCAAAAGTTAGAAATGATGCAAAACGCATCTGCTTTGATAAAGTCTGTTATAAATCTCACAGCTTGAAGCTTTTAACTGACCCCTTCCAGCTCATGAATATTTTAAGCGAACCCAGTTTAATTTAAAACAACCCTGGATCAATATATGCACTTATTCTGGCACTGTCCAAATTTCAGGTCCTTGTGTTATCAAAAATTGTATCATACATCTTCAGTTTGACTCCACGTCTAGGGTTCATTCAAGGCTGGAGCTCAAATTAGGGGTAAACTTACATGGATTGAAAACTAAAAATGCCTGTATGGAAACTGGCCAAGCATGACAATTTGGCTAACTATATTTAGAGCAATTCCATGACATAAAGTCACTCCTTATTGCCCAAAGCTGACTCTCAAAGAAGCACACAAATGCCCTGGGGAAAACAGTTTCCAATATCACTTTCTGATAGCGTTCACTGAAGGGTATCAGCAAGGAGACATTTCTGCAGGCCAAGTAAATCCATGCTACCTAGCTTCAGAAAACCCACCTGCTTGTTCCCCAGAGCACTGACGGGAAGGGATGCCCACCGCCCCAAGAACTGACACCTCCAACCTAGACAGGGGCACCTTCCACACAAAAATAATTTCAACAACCCAGAGTAGTTTCAACAACCCCAAACTGCTACTGTCCTGAACACCTTTGAGAAGACACCTTCTTGCCTGTGTGACGCTCTTCTTCATCCAGGTGTTCAGAGAGAGCTGGAGGCTGGGAACTATGAGGCTGACAAATTGTTCTTTGAAGATTTTTAGAGTCTTGGAGCACTTATATGACTCTGCAAGATGTGCAAAAAGCAGCTATTTATAAGAATAACGCCAAACCTACTGTCCAGCTTAAATATTAATGACATTAAAAACTATCCCACAGATCAGTGGTTTTTGCCTCTCATTTTCATGTCAGTGAGAGGCATTTCTTAACTTCAGTGAAAATTAAATCCTGCCTTCCTCTTAGAGTCAATGTGAGTTTTTCTCTGAGTCATAATTTATTATGTACTTCTGGCTTTCCTTCCTGATACTGTTCATTTTTTTTATAAAGTTCTCTTGAAAGACACTAGCGTATATTCTACTGCACTAAACATGTTTTTCATTTTAAAACTCCTCTTTCCATACATCTCCATCCACTGCAAAATTCATTTGGTGCCACTAACACAACACAGATCCTGTATTAATCCAAGCAGCATACTTCTATCGCTGTTAAAGTCTGCAGCAGTGACAGCCTGGCAGTCATCCTCTCCCCTGGTGTCAGGAGTAGCAGCCAGCTCCCTGGCTGTGGTCCCTTGGGTGTGCTGGGATACCCTTGTGAGCACAGCACCTTTCAGAGACTTCCTGAGGGCATGGACACAGACTTACAGGTGTCCATGGGAAGAGATGCGGAGTTTCTAATTTCTCAGGCACAATGTTAATGCCTGAAAAACATCCATTTCCATAGGGAGGACAGCCTAAATCAGCTGCCATATGTTTTGGTAAAGAGAAAAGCTATTGGTCATCTTAAATGCAATGAATAACAGATATTAAGCTAAGACTGCATCATGACGCCAACTTTTCTACTTAATCACACATCCTACCGGTGATAAAAAGGCAGAAATGTGCACCAGGTTTATATTTGAGGTGCATTTATGTGGGCTTATTTGGTGCATAGATTGTATAAGCAATCTCTAAGGAAATACCTGCATAAACATCCAGGCTGTGACTTCATTGAGATGCTCACTGACTCTATGGGAAGTCCATAATAATCTCTATAGAAAGAAAGCGATCAATATGCTATCGAGAAGATAAGTCAGTGTCAACGCTAATGTTTAAATATTCATCTACTTGTACCAACATCTTGTCTGTTACTGAAACAACAGGAATATTCAAAGATTAACTCTACATAAAAGACTCGGTAATTTTTTTCTCCAATTCCTTGTTTTTCTCTCGTCAGTTCTACGAACAGTTGTTAAGTAGAACAGGTTGGCATTTTTTCATCAAAACGTTACTTATTTGAAAAATGGGTCTTGGAACAAACCAAGACTTTTGCAGAAAATTTTCATTTGGGGAAATTTTTCAGCTTGTTGTCAAGAAAAGTGAAAACTGAAAAGAACTCATTTTCCAGGATACACAATAGTTCTGAATATATAATCAAAAGAGCTAAAAGAACCAGACGGTATTTGTTTTAATCCAAAGAATTTGAAGGGAGAGAATATAAAAGGACTCATATTAACTGCAAGCACATTTATGAGGAGCTTCGGAAGAGGGAAGATTTGCTTCTTCATTCAGGACCACTAGATTGACTCTAGGAAGTACCAGAGGAGAGAAAGAGGGAGGACAACTTCCTAGCATTTGCGACCCACTCAAGCCATTTCTATCACTCAGAAGAGACTTCCCAACATTTCTGCAGTGAAAGATACATTTAAAATTAGAAATAAAGAAAAACTCTTATGTAGAAGATTAAGGAGCACGTGAAATGCTTGGGCAGAGATGCTGAAGTTCACTGAAGCTTGTGTTCTGCATGGTACTGCTTGGAGGCTCTAAATATAACCAGCATTTCTGCCACCAGAGGCAACAGTCCCCTGCAAAAGGGGACAAAACTGATTTCCCAGATGATCACACTGCCCTGAGAAATCATGCTGAAAGGCATTAGCATGGTTTTGTGCAAGATGGTGAGTACATCTACCTCAGATCTGGAAAAAGTAATACGCGGTAGTGAACCTAGACCCACAACTAATTCATCTATTCCAGCATAGGCACTGTGCAGAGTATCAAAAGTAAATCGACACTTCCAACAACTTATTCACAGGTAAGCACTGAAGTAAAGCCTGTTACCATTTCTTAGGTGGGATTTGAACATCAGAATTGGATGAGTGATATGACAATAAGAGAAGCAACAGAGACAAACCACACGGTCATCAAGAGAGGTTTGTAATGGAATAGCACCGTATTTGCCATTTTGCTGTTTACCGAAAGTCTTGTTTTAATCAGGGCTGTAATTAAAGCCCTTTATCATCCTGAACAGTTTCAAGTGAATGGCTTCTCTCAGGTGTTAACATATCATTTATGCCACAACTGTACATGCAAGGTAGTGTCAGTAGTCTGTCCGGACATAGGAAGTAGCCTATGGAAACACAAATCTATTTGTCGGTATTCTAATACAAATCTGAAAATGCTAGTTTACACATTGAAGAAGCTGTTGCAAACTGTCAAGCAAAAAAAAGTATGTATCTTGTGAATTAATGAGGCTTCCTAAAGACACAAACTGTGTCTGCACACAGCATGCTATGCTGCTGAAAGGGGAGCAAATAAAGCATGGCAGAAAGCACTTGCAGCTGCAGTGTGGGGTTGTGTCCCAAAGGACATCTTCCAGGGGAGGGCATGTTGTCCCCACACCCAAGCCAGCAAGGGCTGAGTTAGTCTCACTGAGCCCCATTTCAGGAAAAGACTCTTAACAAAAGTGGGAATGGGATCTACACACTTCACTTATGCCTGGATACATTTTCAGGCCAGCCCTAGATTCAAGAATATGTTCACATATCCGAATGGGAAGGGATTGAGGTGGGAATTACTTGTACTCACCCATGAACAAAAGTCTTCCTGCGTTTACTATCGCCAGCAGAGTCCTGGTACCAGAAGCTTCATGGGTTGTGATGGAGCAAGTAAATGAAAGCTAAATCCAGGCCTGGGTATTGAGAGGTATTTCTCAGTAGTGAGTGTGCAGTGTCAGCATACTCTGCTTGGTCCTTTTCCGCCCTTCTCTATTTGCCGTGGTGCAATGGGGCAACAGCAGCAACGCTGGCAGCAGAGGTCAGATAGGGCAGGTGGGAAAAGGGAGAGCTCTATAGAAAGAAGAAAGAGGCACTGAATAGAGAAAAGGCATAGGGTAGGTGAAAATCTAGCAGCAAACACTCACTGTGATCTGAGAGTTTTGAAGAATTTCAACCTGTTCTGGTGAGAAGGCATATGCTGTAAGACTGCATCGGGGTTCTCCAAAGAAGAGCATGTATTTTCCTTCCTTGCTTTAAAGAATTAAAACAGTGTGGAAATTAATATATAATCAGATTCATAATCACAGTGTAAAACACGTATGGTATTAGGCAAGGCTGGGAAAGGTATCCAATTTTCAGTCCTTGGCTTCTTGCATTTCCCCTCCCAACAACTGTTTTAAGTCTCTCTCAAAGATCATAACCCTCTTGTTCCCAGGTGCTACCTCTCCCTTCTGTTCCCGCATCAGCTGGCCAGAAAGGCAGCAAGAGCTGCCCAGCTTCTTGCTCCCTGAAGGAGTGGGAAAGGCAATCCCTTTCAGCTTTGCTAGCCAAAGGTGCAGGAATTTGCCACAAACCCTTTTGCCCTAGGGGAACTGCTGATTTCTGTAAGAAAATGTTCCAAAATGGGTTTTGGTGAACTTCCAGCAAAACATTGGCATGTTTCTGGAGCAATCACGGTGCTGTGGTGGACTCCACAGGGACGCCCTGCAAGAGGGATGGAAGTCCTCAGCAGGGCACATTAGAGCCAGGGCCTCCCAAAAAGCAGCAAACCACAAGGACTTGTATTCTCAGTGCATCTGGTAGGTCCAGTTTCCTCCAGGTGCAGCAGAGAGCCCCAAGAACCACATCCCACAGTTTCCTCTCCTGCTCCACACTGGAAATTTGAATGGTGCCCCCCTACATTTGTTCCAGTTCTGTGCTGAAACAGGTAAATAAAACTCACCTGTATGAAACACCTATCTGCCCTGCTGCCCTTGGCTTTGCACACCTGCATACTGGAGACACCTACCTTCCAGGTGCCCTCCAGCATGAGAAATGTGTGTGCACTTCAGGGCTGCAGAGTGCACGTATTCCACGTCGCTGGTCTGGGGTCCCCAGATGTCACCTACAGCACCTATGCCCTTGGAGGTGTCACCTCAAAACCTTTCTTTCAGGGTAACCGGTGATGGATGGATGAGCTAAAGGTATAAAATCCCCTTTTTAACTCTCAGAGGCCACAATAATGTTCAGTCCCACTTCCATGTCAAGCTTAGGTCTGCATTTTAACACCTACATGGAGGAGGCTGTGCTAAAAAAAAAAAAATCTAATATTATGCTTTTGAATAGAGAATTTACCTAAGTAAATAATTATTTTTAAACCCAAGATTTAAGCAGCTTTAGTATTCCACATTATGCTAATGTTTGACAATTACTAAGTGTGGGTATCAGCCAGCATTTTTTTTTTAAGTTTAATTTAAAGCAATTTGACATAGAAAGGTTATTACTTTAGTTGCCAATAAAAGCTGTACTTTTAACATAAGTGTACACCAAGCCCTAGGGTATGTGACTATTATCTTTTCCGCAATTATGTGGTGTTCTACATAAATGTTTAAAAAAAAAGGGGGGGGGGGAAGAAATAACTTAGAAAAATCAGAAGTACGAACTTAGCTGCGATGGGGAAGTTGAGCGGCGGCGTCGGGAAGCCCGGCTCCCGCAGACACAACACAGGTTGAGGTTTCCTCCTAGAGGTACCGTCGGGAACGGCGCCTCCGCCCGCGGCCGCTCCTCAGCGCACCGCACCGCATCCCCCCGCGGCTGAGCGCTACATGCTGCTCTCAATAACCTCACTATACACAGCTGCTGCCGTGTATAGTGTATTTTTCACAGCTACACCCGCGATCCTCGGAAAAATGCGGTTTTCCAAATTGTTTCCTTTTTTTTTTATTTTGCCCCTTTTCCTCAGGTCTTCTGTGCTTAGAGGGGGAAAAGGCTTTTCTTGCATCCCTCTTGAATCACAGAGTTATAGGATCATGCAACCATAGAACGGTTTGGGTTGAAAGGGACCTTAAAGCTCACCCAGTTTCAACCCCTTGCCACAGGCAACCATACATTCCACTAGAGCAGGCTGTTCAAAGCCCCGTCCAGCCTGCCTGTGAGCACTGCCAGGGACTGGGAATCCATCTTGAGCTTTGCTTTTCCCTTACAAGGGGAAATTGCTGCTTCAGGGATGTTTTGTCCAGAATAGACCCCACAACTGCAGCAATGACCACCCCTTTTTGCAAGACGCAGGGTGCGATCCTGCACCCAGCAGGAGCCCTGTGCCCAGGGAGCCACTGCCATGTAGCAAGGCACAGGTCCCAACCCAAATGCAAAGCTTGGTCCTACCAGACAGAATCACCTCTGCATGGTCAGCCCTGCCTTTGAGTGGAAATCAGCTTTTTCCCCCAGGAAATTACAGTGGAGACCATAAAAAGCCACAATGCCATTGTGAGAGCCCCTGGATGGATGAAGCCCTGAACACAGGCGTGCGAAGGAGACAGGCCAGCTTACACGTAAGTCAGGAGAGGCATTTTCTTCCTGGCACCTGCTCTCCTCCTGTGAATCCTGAAAGGATTCATTTCTTTGGCCAGTGAGGATGCCATGTAAACCAAAAGTGCCATAAGGGTGTTTGCCCATAACTCTGGGGACTTGGCACCAACTGCCCTACTCCGTTGGGTTGCTTAGTCTTGAGCTCCTTCTCTGTTGCAGAGTGAGAGACAGGCTCTCCCACCAACCTCTTCAGGCCAACAGGAGGCAGAGCTGGGGTCCACTTGCACACGTGGCCATGGCTCCACAGTCCAAGCCCCACATCATCCTGTGTCAGAAATCTCACTCCTCTGCTCTGCCCGCTCAGCCCTTCAAAGGCAGAGCCTGAGGGCAAGCAGATCCCAGCGAGACAAGCTCTAGTCTAAACACTGAAGGCTACTTAGTTAAGAGATCATTTTGATTTTAAGTCTGAATGGGTTTTTTTTCCTGTGTTTTGTTTTTAAAGTTAATTTGAAGCTTGTGAAAGTCGCAGCATCACCCTTGCTGGCTGAAAAATCTTCTTCCCAAAAAATACCTTGCACCAGGGCAATGAACTTCAGCTTCCTGCAATGCCCTGCCAGTGCCTTTTAGTGCTAACCTGGAAGCATCTCCAGACACGCAAAGGGAGCTGGAGATCAGCAGCCAGATCAGCCCTTTGTCTTTCTACTGAGCAAGTGAGAACACTGGTTACAGCGCCAGTGCCAGCTGCAGTTCATGTTTCAAATTAACTAAAGTTTGTTATTTTACACTTTAGGTAGGAGCTGCAACAAACTGCTCACCAGCAGTCCAAGCGATAGTATACAAGCCCCTGTAGGATCCCTTGGAAGAGCTCCTGATGAGTTCACCAATGTTTGCACATTAACCTCTGGGTGAAAAGCCAGCCAGAGGGATGTGAGAACTCCACCGAGCCCTCCAGAGCATGACACAAAATGATGCAAGTGTGGGAGCTGGGAGAGAAAAGGTTTTTTGAGCCCAGAAAAAACAATAAAACGTTTAAATCCTTAATTGTTTTTCTTGAAGATTTATCCAAAACTGAGCTCTCCTTAAGCCTGTGAGTTTGCAGAGCATTGTCAATAAATTAGATCATGCACACAAGGCAGGGATTTCAAGTCAAAAAGCTCTAGCCCTGAGTTGCTTAACAGCAACACTCCCCAGAAAAATGACTCGAGATGAAACATGAGATATGTATTAATTATCAATGGTCTAATAGAAAATTTAATGAAGACGAGTATCTTCTTGCACTTTATCCATGATAACGACGATGATACGTCAGCGAGATGCATACCTTACAACGTGGCGGTGAATGTCAAGTCTGAAGCCATTATAGCAATTCACCACAATAATGGCTAGCCAATGTATGGACTTGTAGCACTTAATCAAAGTAATGACATTCATCCACAATTATTTATGTTATGGTAACAAAGAGCTGCCAAATGCAAAACAAATGACATGAGGATTTGCAAGTGAATTCCTTCCCGTAAATTCTCCTTAGGTTATGCTTAAAGGCCCTCAGGATGGAAGTCTGTATAAATTCAGTGTGTTATCAAAACGGTGGTGTTATTGTGCCATGTTTTACTGCCTGCAAGCAATGAACCCAGTGCTGTTGCCGAAATGAGCTCTTCAGCCAACAGAACTGTATTGATATCATTTGAGCTGGCCCTGATTTACACCTGAGAGCTGTCTTCAGAATTTTACAAGAGGAAGAAAAAATGTGGAAGACAACCTTTGCTTACATCTACCTATGGAGAAAAACAAAGACTTGGTTGTATCAACACTTACACATGCATTTAACTTAAAGTGTATGAGCAGTCCCCACTTACCTCAATGGGCTTTGGATTAGAGCCATTATAATCACCAACCATGACTCTCTATTAAGTGCAGTAGTTTTCTTTCAGGGCCATTTATGTGGGTGTTTGTATAAAAACACTGTCAAAAACTAAGAACACCAGTAAAGATAAAATGGCAACATTCAGGTTCGAATGCAATGAACTAATTTATTTTTTTAACACTACATCCAACTGTTTTTCACCACTCACAGATGTCACTGGAACAACTTGAATACAAAGAAATCGCCTAAGAACAATATACTGCACAGACCAGCTAATATTGATTGCTATAAAAATGCCCCCTGTTAAACTAAATAATAGCCAAATCTCGCTGCAGTAAATGTGCCTTTATATCATTAAATACTAATTTAACAGAAATCTGAATGCATAGTGAAAAATATGAAAATGTTGAAAATGAAAGATTGCTTTTCTTTTTTTTGTTTTTCTTTTTCTTTTTTTCATTATATAAGTCTCCAAAGCAACACCTGAAAGAAGAAAACAATTGTATCATATTAACTAGCCACTAGCTCAAGCCAAAACTAGGACTTGGCTAAATTCTAATAAGCACATTCCAAAGTGACCTATACCCCTGAGCAGAGAGGCTGGAGGATGCCCCTCACCACAGGCTCTGGCCACCCTCAATGACCAGATTATGGCCTGTCATATAGTCGGAGGCTTCGGAGGCCAAATAGACGACAGCAGCCTGCAGGTCGGTGGCCTGCGCCAGCCTCCCAGCAGGGATGTCCGATAGCCAGCCCTGCACCAGTGGCTGCAGGTCCTTGGAGCGGATGAGCGGTGTGTCAACGATGCCCCTGCAACGAGCACACACACTGATAGTTTAGGATCAGATTCGGCCCAGAAGAAAAGGCAGCATTTATAGGTGTTCAAGATGTTAATTCAGAAGGAAAACTGTGGAATGGCACAGAAGGGATTCACAAGTCAGACCTGCTTTGCCTTTGCTGGAAGTCACAATGTAAACTTCTTTCCATATGTCTTTTGCTGCCAATGGGCAGGCTTAGAGGTTTTCTTTAAATGCATACTATCTTCTTAGCTAACAGCAGTACCCCCTTGCTTTTAGGTTACTGATTCTAATCACCAGTTTAATTTTTTCACAGAGAGCAAGCACGGCGTTGGAACCAAAAGCACCTTGAACCTGGTCTGTCATGTCTCTTGGGAACTGTCATCCTTCTACTGATGTCTCTTCTCATCGCTTTGCAGCATAATGTCACACAGCGTGTTTGTGTACAGCCCAGAAACTGAAAACAGCCTGACTTTCCACATGCCAAAAAAAGAGGGAAACAAAAGCCAGCACCCTTCCGGGCACCAGAGCCTTTCCACACAAAAAAAAGAGACAAAGATAAGCACAGCACACCCAGCACAATGACTTTTAAACCAACACCCCGACAAATCCCACCGCATTTACCTGGCTTGCCTCTTTCACAGTAATGAGTGACTACACCATTTATTAAAACTCTGCTAAGTTCATTTTCTTCAGGTCCCCTAAAAATGAGCGATGCTCCAGAAAGCACAATGCAGGGCGAATATTTGCTGGCTTTTATGACTTTAACTGCGACTGATTTGTCATACTCCTCCTTAACAACATATTTGTATTTTGCAAAATGTATAATTTTTTCAGCCCCTGAACAAATATATTTACATAACTGTGTCTAACGAGAAATTACATTTAACTTCTCAGAAATGACAATAACTAAAACCTGAACTGCCAATTCCACTTCATTAGTGTGGTAGAAATGCATTCCAAATGTTAATAAAAATTCCAACATGCTGATAAATTAGCGCTTCTAAGGAGCATGTGACACCTTGGTTAACATATTCAACCTCAATTATATTTCTCTTCAGCACCCTGTTATCTGGAACCTTTGCTGGCAATCAGAGGTGCTGTTTTTCAGCGGCCAATTTTCTAGATAATGTAGCTTATCAACACTGTGGGTAAACTTGCCAATGAAATCAGGCTGCACTGAACCACACACACGCTAATTGCATCTCTTTTTTATGCATATTTACAGACTGTCACTTCAAAGAAATCAGTGGCCCATTGAGGCAGCCAGTTAGCTGGAAGAATTGCCTCTTGCAAATGAAAATTAGCAAACAAGCTAGTGATAAATATGAAATGAACAAAGTATAAAGATGCCCGTTTTGTTCTGAAACTTCATCGGCATCCCAATTTGTACTTCCAAGGAAATAATTTCTTGAGACACACTGGATTCTGGGTATGAGATTTACCTTTTGTTTCAAATGAAGGTTGAAAACTGCTATTTACTCAGTTACGAAGTGGAATTAATTCAGACTTTCCCCCAAACATTTCTGTTTTCACTAATCGGGCAGGATTTAAATATCAGCTTTACTTTTTATTGTAATCGCCAATATACACCAGAGCGGTTCAGAAACCGAGCGATGCAACTTTGGCAACGTAATAAAATCAAATGCATTCCAGTATAGGACTGCAGACAGTTTACTCATTTCCCCCAAGCACAGCTCCCCACTATCCCCCGTTATTCTCCCAAACTCCTTGAGAACTGGTTTTCTTCAGAGAGAAAAGTGCTTTGAGCAGCAGACATGAAATATACTGGACTCCTTTCCCTTACGTGCCTCTCACAGTGCTCACAAAGCCATCAACATAATCATTCTGGCTTTACACTATCAAAGACCAGAATAAGATCCATATGATTTTGTTGGGTTTTTGTTAATTTACATACATGTTTTAACCCCAAGGGAATGCAGATTAGGGAACACGACACATAGTTCTCCAGCACAACAGATTTTGCTAAAAAGGGGACATTTTTCAAGCTGTTCAGAAAAAAACCCTGATCTTTGGTCTGATCACTGCAGCCTGTAAATCACAGCGCTGTGCCTCTCGCTGGACCTTCCCTCAGGTTCACTTCAAGTAGCAAAAATTTAGATGTGTAGCAAAACTTAATTACAAATTTTTTGTTACATAAATGAGAAAGGAATATAGCGCAAAACTTAAAAGTTGCAAACACACATACTGATGGCACTATAAATATTAGGCATGTCATTGATACTACACATCTTCTGGGAAAGCTTTGGTGCCAAGTTGGGCAATTTAATGTTGTCGAACCCTTTTAGGCAGATTTTAGTTGGCTTCTAACCAGTTCCAGCAAAGACAACTGCCAATGCATTAATTCCCTACCTCATCTTGTATGCAGTGCTGAGCCTATCAGTACTTTCTGTTGCATGTCAATGTAATATCAAACTGCTGGTTTCTTAATGTTAGATATGAGCATCAATATTTCATTATTGATACACAGGACAATTTGAGACATTAGGGGGAAAAAAACCCCAACAAAACCCTACAGGAGAAAAACAATTGCCTAAAACATTTCCACTTCAAGAGACACATTAAGAAAAATATCACTTACCAGATACTTAACTGGAATTGTTACGTGTGCTCAATCCCCAAATGAGAGCAAAAAAAAAAGATTCCATCTGTGTGTAACTTGATTTCTTTCAGATGAGTTATTAATTTGAATGAGTTAAGTACACTCCACTTAATCAGGAAATGTTTAATCACGAGATCCACTTAATTGGGACATCTCCCAAGGAATTAAGATTTAAGTCCAAAGATACTTACCAGCAATGACTGCTGCTTAATGGGGATAGCAGTGCTGCTTAATTGGGATGCCTTCAGCTGATGCTGGGGTGCTGCTTCTCCTGCCAGCTCCACCTCACCTTCCCCCATGATGGGGTACACCCAAAACCTGTGGTGAGCTTGCCATACCTGCTTTCTTACTCCTCATATCCATCATGCTAAAAGCCCAGTACAGCACTGTACAGCTGCCTCTGCACTGTCCCAGAAGAGCAAGGTGGGCATGCAGGGGATAAAGCCTCTGCCCATCACAGCCCAAACCCAAATCCCTGCAGCTCAGCAGTGGGGAACATGGTTCAGCCCCTGGGACTGCTGAGTTTCACTCGGTCTCCAACAAACTGGCCTGGCTGTGGCAGCAGGTTGAGCTGAAGATCAACTTCCAGCTGCCCATCCCAAAGGTCAATATGCCAATATGGCATTTTATGCCTTGCAAATCAAGCAGGGAGATGTAATTAGCCCCCAGCATGGACATTGATTCAGTGCAATGGCTGCAAAAATGAAGTGTTCCAATGTTACATGTGCCGCAAACCAGAGATCCTCAAGAGTCTCCTGCTCCATCTCACCCAGGGATCAGCAAAGGGACTAAAACACGCTATAGGCCGCCAGGCATCAGCCGCCTGTCAGTGCTGTATGTCACTATTCACACCCAGGTCCCCCCTGCATCCCGACCCCCCAATCTCTG
>JANHGB010047036.1:14036-31636 GCA_026283785.1 Coracopsis vasa
CACACCCAGGTCCCCCCTGCCTCCCAACCCCCAAATCTCTTTCAGGAAGACTCCAGCACCTTCTTAATTCTGCACAGCCTCAGCTGTGCAGCAGGCTGTAAAACAATCACCCTTGATGGTGGCAGAAGGGCTGAGCATAGTTTCCACAATATCCAGAGATGCTTCTCTTTTTCATAGAGCAAGGGGCTAAGCCAGCCAAAGCACCCAGGGAGTCTTGGCCACCTCCTCACCATGGGCATGAGGCTTGCCTGGCCAGCAAGAGAAACCTGAATCTTCAATTTTATAAATGCAGTAAATTATCCTAAGGACTCTGCCGTAACATTTTATGCATTGATAACTTTTATGCATTGCTCTGCATAAGTTTTATGCACTCATTAAGAAATTAACTTGATAAAAAGTGACCAGATAGGAAGAGGGAAAAAGGCCAGAAGGTTTGCATGGTGAAATAATATTTAAGACCAGACTGGAGTGTGGAGCTACGGAGGTACGCTGACAGTGCCTGAAAGTATTAATGCAACCGTGAGTAGGAGGGGGAAAGTACTTAAGGACACACTTACAATTTTACTTATTCAGAGATTATCTTGGTTACCATCATGTCCTATATCTACCTCTGTGCTCCTCAAAATCCCCTCCTCTTAAGATAACAACATGCCAGGTTGGACATCCATGCTCAGAAAGACTTGTGCATTTGGGACATTTTTCAACCCTGCATAGTACTCTGATGGGACTGAATCTACTGCCTGGTAAGAAATGCCACTGTGCCTTGGTGAGTCATGTCAAGAAACACAATGAGACCAGTGGGGTCTGTGGTTCTGGGAATGGGTCTAAATCTGCACTGCAAAGCAGGTTCACATCTCATACAGGCAGAAGTAAGTGTGAGGATTTATTCACTCTCAAGCAAATGCAGCTTTTGCTGGTGGTGAGGAGGGATCTGAGCTATATGAAGGCTAATTCCTCTGAATGCTACCCAGAGCTCCTTCGGTGGCCCCAACATGAGGGGCTCAGCCAATTGTTAGAACTGCTGGGGGGAAAACTCTGCCCGGCTCTTGGAGCTGCTCAGTCCAGGTTCCAGCCGCATAAGTGGGAACTGCCTTGTCCAGAACCAAGAACCTTAAAGGCAGCAAAACATTAGTCCTCTGTGCACCCTTTCTGCCTATGCCTTCACAAAGAACCCCCCTTCATGTTGCAGGACTTTGAGCTCAGCGCTGCAGTAGGGATGATCAAAATGCAACCCCGTTTTGGCATGAAAAGCAGAAAAAGAGAAGCGTGACTATTTTTTCTCCATGTTCTGACAACTGCCTTCGGAAACATAACTTCTTCAGATATGAGTATATGCTCCCAACTTATACAAAACAATGAGTTTTTATCATTCAGTGGATATTCTCTAAATTCATGTAAGCCCCCTAGAAATGGGTAATTCCTCATCTAAGAGCCTTCTCATCTGTGATTGCTGTGAACGTGGCACTACTATCTCACCTCTGTTGGTACAGATTACCTGGGTATTTTCAGACACAATTCCTGCCAGGTCCTGCTGAGCTACCTTAATTCCCTTCATCTCCCCTGGCTCCTGAAAGCTGGTGTAAATTCACTGGCACTAGTTGTGGGAACACTATTGCAGTCTTGCTAGCATTCACATGGGGAAAATCCCATACGAAGATGCTGTTTAAAGAATCTGTGGATCACGTAGAGTGACGGCTGGAGCCCCTGGTATAATTAGTAATAAATAATCATAAGGAAGACAGCTAGCACAAGCAAGTGGAGAGCAGACCGACAGCAAAAACAGGGGCATTTGCCATTGAACTCTCTGATTATTTTTTTTTACTCCACTTTGTGGATTAAAATTTGCCATTTGTTTTTCCTAATTTGATGTACATTATATCTTCATTATTACAATTTAACTCCTGGGTTAAAATCCTGCCCTTCTTATTTACTCTGATTGACTTCAATGGTCTACAGTATCTGACCACTTCCAATTAACACTATCCACTTGGGTTTCTGCTTAACACTGCCATGCACTGTTAATTGTTTTATACAATGACTGTGTTGGGTGTGTGAGTGAGACAGAGGGAGTGAAAAAGTGTATGTAGTACAAAAACTTTTCTTTGTGAATAAATGCCATAAAATAAAACACACAGCTTTAAGCATCTAAAAATAAGGAAAATGTAATTTGTAATAAATATATATATATATTTACAAAATTACACCTGGCCTCCTGTGATTGTCAGAGCTGAACAGTAGCTCAATTACAGCAGTACAATGTGGCTTTTAAAGTGCCTATATATTTGTCTCAAGTAAAAAGGGGAAAGAAGTATTGTCTATTAAGTGTCAAAAGCCTTTTCTTTAACCGCAGAAGGCTTGGACAGACTAAGGAAATATTTCATCTGGAAGAGAAATGCTAAAAACTACCCTTCACATCATTGGAAAACCTATTATCAAATGCTAAAACCTCTTCTTAAATCCCTGAGTATACACAGCAACAGAGCAGGCTTGGTTCTAAGTATTTAAACCTTTGTTAAAGAAAAGACAACATAAAAAGGGATGCAATCCACCTGCTAATTAGAAACTTTATTTGCTGAGATACTGTTCGTTTGAGCTTTTTAGAACATTTCATTCTCTTTGTACTTTCAAAATGAGACTACATTTTACTTACGGGGAAATGCAGTTGACTTTTACTCCTCTGTCAATCCACTCGGCTCCTAATGTCTGTGTTAATTTTACGACCCCGGCTTTGGAGGTGTTGTATGCCACCTGCTTCTGTGGGTGCGGGACTAGAAGGAATTCAGAAATAGAAAATGATTTATTCTGCACAACTTCAGATAGCTGAGGCACTAACATGGGCAAGTCCCTGCATTGAGATGAACCATTTTCCCCGGTACTAGGCAGGGAGCAACAAGAATTTAGCCACCCACAACAGAAAACTCTAAATCTGTATTTTGCCATCTAACACTTTTGCCTCAGCAGCTGGGCTACTAGGAAAAAAAATAAGAAAAAGAAGGAAAGAAAGGAAAATAAGAAATTTAATAGGTACCGTGTTTGGGCAAAGCCAAACCCAATGTATTAAAAATACATCTGCAATATTTGACTATTCCCAAGCAAAGTAAATAATCATATACACGCATGCACATTCATATATTATACACATATATGTATTTACATATGAAATGCTTGTACACCTTAATACTAATAAAATATAATGTAGCATAATGGTATGATGTAAGTGCATAATAGATTTTATATAACTTATTATATGATATTATATAAAGCTTTTTGGAACAAATTATTCTCCATAATTTTTATCCTATCCATCGTCTGAAGCAAACACATCACATTATCTAATCAGTGTTTGTGTGGATGTGAGCGCAGGTGCGCCCCAAAAATGCAGAACACCCACCACTTTCAAAATGTGAGGCTTTTGAAAGTGTTTCAGAGATGTCACATGTCAGTCAGAGAGGGAAAATGATCGGCTTGCTAATTACAATGTTCAAGCTTGTTAGTGCTGCGTGCTCAGGTGGCTCTGCCCCTCCACCAGCTCTCACACTTGCAGCGTTCCCGGGAAAGCTACTTAAGGACAAATCCCCAGGGGGTGTAAAGTGCTTTAAACCCATGGGAGTCGGGCTGGTTGGGCTGCTGGGATTTACACCCACAAAGTGTCTCTCCTTGGACTTTTCTGGCTGCCATTAGGACGTCATTAAACAAATCCAGTGCAAAGCACTGATCCATAATTAGCACTGTATCAGTACTGAGTGCCACTGACTCTTTCATGGGGGGACAGGGGGAAAAAATCAGTGCTAAATATCAGTAATCACAAAGGCAAGCAACTGTAGCCTGCAAGGTTAGGTAATGCTGAACCCTGGAAGAAAGTGAATCGTTGCTTTTGTGTAAGGTAAGCAGGCAAACCCCACTGCATTTTGATGGAAGCACGTAAGCAGCATCTGTAAATGGCATTAAATTGGTCTTAATTTATTAAGTTAAGCAGGTGCATCAGCTCTAGATCGCTACCATCCATGGTATACCAACACATCCACTACTGCTTTTATTGACTAAAGCTATTGGTTTTGAGTATGTCAATTTAAAGGGTGAAAAGAAGATGATAACAAATTGAGTTAATCCAAGCTCTGAAAGAGCCAAAAGCCCTGCTGCAAATTACTGAGCCTGTGAATAAGGAGTTTCACCTGGAACATAAATGTTTGTGAATAGATTTATATCACACACATGATGGAAGCAACTGTTAGTGTTTTTCTTTACTGCATGTGCTGGAAGTTTGCTCAGAATTTGGAGGCTTTTTGCTTGCTACAGAGAGCATTTCATACCATGACCCCCTCTACAGCACTTATTCTGCACTCATTTTTTGTGCAATATGAAATAGTTCCCATTTCAACCAGCAGAACCACTTTGCCCTCTGCATGTGCCTGCTGGCCCCCAATGCAGCTCGCTGTGTGTGCTCTCAAATAGATGTGGAACATCATTTCTTGATTAATTGCCATGCATCAGCTCCAAGTTACATACAACTTCGGTAGTTAACCTTGTAACCTCCCAAAAGCAGTTCTTTGCTAAACTTTCTAAACATGTCTATCTGTGATAAATTATTCCCCATTTGCTAAGAGGATAAGGGTTTTGGCACAGGCTCTGCACCTCTAGAGCACGTTGGTGAGAACAGCAAGTTGCTGCAAGCTATCAGAATCAGCTTTCCAATTAGCGGTGGGTGCTGAGACTGGGTTTTCAAGTGTCTTTCTATGTAACTCCTTTTGTCTTCAGAAGAATATCTAAGCAAGGTAATGCAGAAGATGGAATTTCCCCTTCTTGAGACACTTAGACTCTCTCAATTGGAAGAGCTCAAGAAGCCAATGGGTGCTGCAAAGGTATGACAATGGGTGGGTTTTCTGAGGCTGAGCCCCCACACCACCTTCTCTTCCCTTACCTAAGGCGTTCTCTTATAGACAGAAGAAGAAATCTGCATTCCCTCAAACTCATACAAAACAGGGCCTTCAGCGGTACCACCAAAACAATCTGAATTTGAAAGGCTTCTGGGAAGTGAGGACACTCACTCCTGTTTCAGACAAAGATAGGAGGAAAGCAGATAAAAATGCTGCCAACATCAGGTGCATTACATTTTAAACACCTGTGTCCTGGTTTCAGCTGGGACAGAGTTAATTTTCTTCCTAGTAGCTGGTTCTGGATTTAGGATGAGAGTTACGTTGATAACACACTGACGCTTTCAGCTGTTCCTGAGCAGTGCTTACACTAAGTCAAGGACTTTCCAGATTTTCATGCTGCCTTGCAAGCCAGGAGGCTGAGGGTGGGCACAAGAAGCTGGGAGGGAACATAGAGGGGACAGCTGACCCAAGGGATATTCCCTAACATATGATGTAATAATGAGCAATAAAAGTGAGGGGAATTGGCTGGGAGGGGTTGACCACTGCCTTAGGGACAGGCTGGGCATCAGTCAGCAGGTGGTGAGCAATTGCATTGTGCATCACTTGTTTTGTATATTCTTTAACCATTCTTTATTATTTCCTCTTCTTTTTCTGTCCTAGTAAACAGCCTTTATCTCAACCCATAAGTTTTACCTGTTTTCCTATTCTCTACCTCATCCCTCTGGGGAATGGCTGCGTGGTGTTTAGCTGCCTGCCAGGTTAGACCACAACAACCTGACACTATGTTTTTGCAACGTTCTTTAGCGCATAAGGCTTCTAGCCTGACCTTGAAGCAGGCATGTAATGTTAATGAGAAGTGCACAGAGATAGAGAAGACCAGACCACTTACCACTAAAGATATGCACTGTAAAGATTACAGATCCAAGTTACACCTGCGCAAACCGCAGAGCCGCAGCAGCCTCGTCTCCACTGCTGAAGCATACGTCTGGAATAACTCCAGTGAAATACCAGAATCAAAATGCACATACGCAAAATGTATGCGGCTCATCTTCAATTAATTAAAACTGATTCTGAGCAGTGTATCTGGGAAAAAGAATCACAAACAAAACCCTCCCTATCCTGCGAAGTGTCTCCTCATTTTCCTGTATCTCTGAGGAAGGACTCAACCTACAACAACAACAAAAAAAATATCCCCTAACTATTTCTAGAAACATTTTATACTATGCCAGTTGGCCAACATACTTAAATAACCAACCAACCAACATATTTATTTAACATTCAGCAGATGGACATGATATGAACATCGTGGTTTTCAGTCGTAGTTTTATAACTACTAGATTTTTTCAATGCCAAGATTCAAACAGGTTCAGAAGGTAAACACATCTCTTCATCTCTTAAGTCCTGGCCTAGCATGCATTAACTTTCAATGACATTTAAACACATCTTGCATTGACCCTTCCAGGCTGCTCTCAGGGCTGCTTTCCAGCTTTCATTCCTGCCCTAGGACCAATACTGCCCTCAAACATGACCCAGTGTGGGTCTCGGTGGTCTTGGCATGCCAACCAAGGGATGCAGCTGGGGCTAGGATGGATGCTGTGGTGGAATGGCATCGCCTGCTGCCTCAGCGGAGCTGTGCAAGGGCCCGATGGAGCAGTTTGGAAATGCCTGTCTTTAAGCCACAGAGAGCAATTCTGGGCTGCAAGAGGGAGGGTGGGAGTTGTGTGCCAAACCAGCAGACCCCAGCAGGTGCCAGTTTCCAGAGCTTCATAACTTTCTATAGGGTGCAATACCTCCTAGTAACTTTTGCTCTGTGGCAATGATGTGGACGGTCACAGCCTGAGCCCAGACCAGAGTCCCGTTGTGCAGAACAGAGCATGAAAGCTCTGGGGCATTTGAAATTTAAAGCTCAAAATTCTTTTCAAAACTACTTCTCTTTGGGAGACTTTGTAACTCCAAAAAGCTGGGGCGGAGGGATGGTGCCTGTGCTTAAGTATAAGTAAAACAGCTGGTAAAGGCACTTGAAAAAAAGAAGAAAAGATTAACAACAACATTATAAATGCAGTTTTGAAGAAGCATTTAAAGTTACTGTGCAATAAACTGAGCAGAATGTCACAGAATGTCAAACTGGGCACAGTAAAAATAAATGTTATTCTGAAGGAAAATAAAAAGACTGCATATTTATATAACATTCAGCAGATGGACATGATATTAATACAGGGGTTTTCGGTTGTACTTTTATAGCTACTAGATTTTCTTGCCTAACTTGGCAACCCAAGGCACCATTTGATTTTTGGATTTGGACAATACTGCAACAGATGTCCAGACCAATAAAATAAATTCCTAAAGGGCTATGCTTAATTTGTGTAATTGATCAATTTTTGTTACATGGGCTTCAGTTCACCAGCATGTAACTGCCTTCCAGATTAGCTCAGCAGTGGGGATTTCATTCCATATGTTACAATGGTTTATTGGCGCTTTTGACGATGCTGCTGATTCAGCAGCATTGGTGGAGACACCTGTTGGCAAGGATAATGAAATAAAACCCCGGGTACCGGGGAGAAAACCAGTGCAAAAAGCTTTTGGGTGGCTTGTAAACATGACAGGGGTACAGCTTCCCACACTCAGCCGCATCTGCATGAAATCACTGGGGAGCGCACCAGCACCTCTCCTGTGCCATCAGTGCCTTGGAATCAGGGAAGGTGACTCCACCTCTTCTATAAAAAGTAATAAGTGCTCTAAAACATAGAGGACAGGCGAATGTTGAAAAATGATATCAATAAAAATTTTGTAGTACATTTCCTCTAATACAAAATGTCAGTGATTTACTCCTTCCCAATACAGGTTTAATTGATTCAAATAGCATCGGTAGTAATTAAAATATGGATTCTGAAGCACAACTGTTAGCTCTCATCACTCACCTATTAAACTTGCCATAGATGCTGTGTTAATTATCTTCCCATATCCTTGATTCAGCATAATGCGGCCTGCAGCCTGTGACAGAAATTAAAGGAAAGACCAGTGACCCTTTCTGTGATTGTGCTAATAATGACATGATAATAAATTAGTCTTCACTTTTCAGAAGAGTTTATGTGCTAACACGTTTCTTTGAAGCACTTGATATAAAAACTTGGTATAAAAATGGCTGATGCAGGAAAAATCCCATTGCCTTTTCAGACCCTCTTCACTGTGGGCAGTATTTTTTCAAAGTAATCACCAATGTTGGGAACGGCCCCAAAAAGCTTTTTGGTTTTTAGGATGTGGCAAATAACCACCCTCCAAAAAATCTGGCCATTCCTAAATGCTTGGCCTTGGGCAGCCAGTGAGTACCAACTGCTTTTGAAAATGTTGACCAAAATCTGTAATTGCTATAAAGCAAATCTCTCTAACTCTACCAAATCTAGGATTGATTTTATTGTGATTATTAGTAATAAAGTGTTATTAACTATTGGTAAAGTAAATGCTTATGAACTGATAACCTATTTATAAAACAAACCAGTACAACATCTCACACTTACTTGGCAGCACAAAAACAATCCTCGTAAATTAACATTAAAAGTTTTGTCCCATTCTTCTAGGGAAGTATCTTCACTTGCAGAGTTCATATTGATTCCTGCATTGTTGCACGCAATGTGAACTGTGCCCCAGCAAGCTACAATCATATCCACAATCCTTTGCACATCCTCGGGTTTGCTTACATCTGCTGCAATGGCAATGCTTTTAATCCCTGTGTTAATATAAGAGTGATGAAGTCAGTACAGGAATTCACAGAGAAAGAGAAGTATTCTGGTTGATGATTATTTATTCATTCCTATATGTATTATTTATATGCCACTTTAATTTATTGCTCCACAAATTATACCAAAATGTGCGTTTGTTGTTTTTAATACTGCCATTATAAAGTTGCTCACTGGTGCGAGGTTTGCCTGTTGGAGGCCAACGCAAAACTCAGGTGTGGGAGCCGAGTGTGCCACTCCACCAGGACGAAGCTTTGAACACTGCACCATCTTCTGTCCAAACCCTCAACTGCAGCTTCTCCATCCCTGAGCAGCTCCAGAGAGAGCACTCGGGACTGGATGGTAGCCACTCAGCAGCAGCAACAGAAAGCCAAGGACTCTTTAATTTGCCCAAATTTAGACGTTTTTTATGCCAGTTCCCCCCAAGATGCTGCAAAAATCAAGCTTATTTGTCCAGAAAGTTCTCTCTGGTTGAACTGCAGCATCCAGACACAGCTGGGAGCCGCAGATCAATCCAAACCATTTTTAGGAGGGAGCTAACTAGGTATACCTGCAGGTTCACAGGTACAGTAGTCATGGTGTCTGGCCTTATTTATTGCAAATCACACTACTATAATAACACAAACATTCAGAAATTAAGACATCTACTGGTTTTGAAACATGCTTTTTTTCCCTAGAAAACTCCAGGTATTGACTTTTGCACTAGTGCTGATCTGTAAATAGCATAATTTAACTTACTATCAAAATCAGCTTTAAATGCCTTTATTATTAAACAAAATAAGCACCTTTTGCCAATGGGATTATACCCATCCTGAAAGTTAAGCAAGGCTGTGGTGAAGTGGGCCTTCACTCACGAGGAGGGAGGCAGCCACCAGGGATGGACCATAGCTCAGCAGTCTGCAAGCAGAAAGTGCAGAGGGAGGAAGTTACAGCTGTTAAAGCAAGATTTTTCTACTTCTATTTAAACAGAAAATTTATTACTCACTGGTCCCTCTTTTAGATCATTCTAATAAAAAATTTAAAAGAAGCCTTAAACTTATCCTAGGAGAAAAGGAGAAGACTCTTCCAGAATTAAGCTTTGAGATGGAGGCTTCCATGAAAGCAAGGCAAAGCAATAACTGTCCAGTGATGTTTGAAGAAAATGAAAAGAAAGAGGCTTTTGTGTGGAAAAGCTCCTCTTGATCTCCAGTGCCTCCAGGAGCTTGCCAGAGAGCTCACCCTGAGATGATGCTGGTCTGGGATGCTCCCCACACCAGGCCATGGGATCTAATGTCTGCTCTGCCTTTCAGCTATGGTCCAAGGCAGAGAAAAATGCAGACCCATAACACAGCTACCTACAAAAATTAATGCATCTCCTGCCACAAAACAAGACTTGTTATTTTATAGTAGGCTTTATGCTAAATATGCCGAAAGAATAAGAACAGCCAGACAGCTCCCCTTGCTCCTCCTAATTGTTATCAAGACACAGAATGTGGAGGGAGCTGTTGCAATCTTTCTTATTCTATTTACAGACAAAATGGGTGCAAGCGTGTTACTAATGGTAGCAGAATGAGGCTCTTCACCTGCCCTCCAACTTTCACCCCATTTATGGCTTCATCTTAAATGATAGCTCATAAAACCAAGACAAAAGGTGCCACGCGTGACTGTCTAGTGAAGAAGCAGTGAAGGCATGCTCACTTCAAACCAGAGTCTCACACTTGACCTTAATCAATTCAGCTGATATCCCTGCACTCTGAGAGAGGGGGGAAAACCCACTTTCTGTCTCTCCGCTGCCCCCCACAAAACTATCTGTTAGAAATAATAAATAAACCAGGGGAAAATAGCTTAAAAATCTATAGTCCTGACCATAGGTAAGAAACCCAGCACATGGCTGTGCCGTTACATTCGTGCTGGTGTTAATGCATCTCTACAGTACACAGTTTAGTTTTGTGATGAGAGGGCCAGGAGAGGAGCCTAGTGGCTCCGTGCTGGAGAGACATCAATGTACTGAATCTGCCTGAGGTGCCCTTCTTCAGGGGACATGTACACAGCCCCTGCCGCAGGCTTCATCTCTGGTCTCTCAGTATAAGTGGAAGTAATACATTGCATGTAGACAAGAAGATCAGAAGTGACACTGTGTGGAAGGCATTTGCATAGTTTACGGTGAAAATGCACATTTTAAAAATCCCTTCAGACTAATTCTTCCCTTAAGGTACAGGCAGTGATTCCCCCTGAAGACAGGGCCGTATGTAGTGGAAGGTAACCCTTAGGATTTTTTGGTTACGTTTCATCATTTTTGGTTCTTCTGTCAGGATCCATTAGCAACTGCTGAAAAAGGTATGCACGCAGGATCTAAAAACAAAGACCCCAGTAGCCAAGGGACATACACCCGAGCTGTCTAACAAAGCAGAAACTGAGATCACAGCAGTTCTGATGTTTAAAACTCATCATGAAATGATGGCACCATCCTAAAAGGCAGTAAAGGGCTCCTTGGTATAAGCAGCAAAGCGGGTTTAAGCAAGCTGAGCAAAATGTTTTGGAAAAGCATCAGTATAGGAATGACTTGGGGCACTGCGTTTCCAACTTTGAGTTAGAGATCCACAGGCAAGGTGCGGGGAAGGGGAAATCACAGCTTCTTTGTGTGCATTATAGCAGGAAAAATATGTATCAATACTACGATTGCTTCAATTTACTCATGTGAATATTTCGAGAGTAAGGCTAGTTGAACCTTTTTGTCAAAATTTATTTCCAACAGAGTGTGTTACTTCTTTGAAGCTGAATGTTTCATGGAAACATATTGATTTCCACAAAAGTTTTCAAGGGAAAGCTTCTGAGGTCCGGGCTAGATCTCTAGTTACCTTTGGAGGGAAAGAGATTGAAAAGCTGACCTTTTCAGATCCTTTCCAAAAACGGGCATTTGGATATAATTCCCTTTCACAGAAGCATTACAAAGTTTGGGTTTTGTTCCAACAAGGAATGACAATAAATTTGAAACCTCAAAAACCGTCATGAGATGGAATAGCTGTGCCCTGACCAGCTGCACTGGTCAAGTTGATAAAGAGTATTTGACCTCAAGGGATAAAGATGTGTAAAGACTGAGAAGCGAGATTTTCTTTACTTTAGACTGCAATAATATTTGCTATGCCTCGTGACCTCTCTGACTGCACTTTGTATCACTCCCCCACCTCCTCTGGGCTTGCAGCCCACTGGTAAAGGAGCAGAGATATAGGGCAGCCATTGAAGGATGGATGATCAAACTTCCACTGAAAATGCCCTGGAGATAACTTAAGTTAGTTTTCAAATAGGCTGTTGGCATCCACAGTCTCATGGCTCTATCAAGTAGCCCATTTCTATCTCAATAGCCCTACTTGATATGCAGGATCTCACTGAGAAAAAATGTCCAAAAGGCAAGTTAACTTGTAGGGCACAGCTACTTTGCGCCAAGACCATATGGCTTCAGTGCATAAGAAAATGAAAAGCTTCAGGGAAGGAGGGACTGGATGACTCAAGAATTTGTAATAGGAGCTGGATCATACTCTACTCTAGGTTGTTATTTGGGATCAGACCAGCAATGAAAGCTTTAACCAATAAAACCAAAGCTTTAACACTGATACTTAGTGTAAAGTATCTCTGCTTACTAAAGCTGGGATCATACAGACTAAGACTTTGTTTAAGATGTTCCCTGGGGAAGCTAAGGATGGTATCAAAACCAGAACTGAAACACTCCTCAGCCCTTCCTCAGAATGTTGTTTGAAACAGGGGATAGAAATACATCTGCAAGGGATGGTTTTGCTGGAGAATATGGTTAACAATGGCCCAATCCCTTTCTGAAGTCAGAGTGGAAACAAATACCAGTGACTTTATCCAAATGGGAATGTGAAAATTTCCCGGGTAAAGCTCTGTCCTTAGAGGCAATGAAGTACTGATCTTCGAAGAAGGCTTGGTTGTGATCTCACAAAAGGAATTATGAAATGAGAAACACTTCCTTTCTTTCCTCATTAAAATTATATTTCCAGTTTTCTTTTTCCCCTTTACAACTGTATTTAGCACGACTCCAGGGGGAAATTTAGTTTTATGTTACATTTTCTGTTTTTACTGCTAAAATAGAAGTGGCTTGTAGAGATTTTACCTCTTTGGGGGGATTTTAGTTATTATGTCTATTAGTATTTTGTTCCTATATCCGATCTTGTGTGCATGCTTGAAAGAACTATAGCTGAGGGTTTCAAAAGAGGCTTTGCTTCAATAGGAGGGCACAATGAGAGAATCAGGCTGATAATGCCTCTAACTTGTTTTGGTGTTTTGGTTTTCGATCCAGACATTAGGCATTGAAGGACAGGGAAGGGGTACATGCTAATGAGCTCATAGGCCATATCTGTCAACCATCCTTAGGGAAGACTGGGGTGCCTTGGCTGCTGCATGGTTTACTCTGAGGAACACCATGTTTATTCAATGCAGGTTATACAGATCTCTTTGGCAAGAGGTGGCCCTTCTTTGCCTCTGTCAGTCATGTCTCACTGCTGTGTTTCCTTTGGGCATTCTTGGCAAGGAATTTCGGTTTTGCCTCTCTGGTTGAATTTACATTGATAGGTAACTCACAGATGATGTGGTATCTATAACTGCTGAGACAATGCTGACATACAGCTTAGTGACCATACAGCAGGACCTGCAGGTCAGTCCCATGCTTACCTTTGAGGCTGAGCTCACACGCCACTGCTTTTGCCTTTGCAAGGACCAGATCCACAACGGCCACTTTAGCACCGGCTTCCCCCAATGCATGAGCAAAGGCTCTTCCAATTCCCTGCCCTCCGCCTGTGACATAGGCCACTTTGCCATCCAAACGCAGCCGGTCAAGGATGCGGTGCCTGTTGTAACCCCAGAAGACATCATCCCTCACCACTTCTTTCTAAAACAAAAACATACATACATTGCACAGTGAGGTGGAAAGGTCAGTAAGTGATAGCTATGAAGGACTCTGCCTGTGAAAATAAGGTGGGAGCACAGACAGGGGTCCATGTATTGTTGTCCTACTATTTAACACAAACGGTATAACTAATTCAAGCAAAAAAAGCACCTTTATCCCTCCAGATACTAATCTCATCAGGAGCTCTAATGTGCAAGACAATGCAGCAGAAGGGCTGTGCTTTGGGGAGATGCACCGACCATTCCCCTTACATGAGAGTAGGGTATGGTATTTCCTAATTCAGCTTCCAACTGGAGATAGGTCAGGTACAATGTCTTAGAAAATGACTGATTAAGTCTTCCAGCTATTTCACCCACAGGGCTCAATCCTGCCCTGAATCTCGGCTGGATCCAGGAAGGCACGGAGGCTAAGAACACGTTTCCAAAGACAAGATTTGGCTCAAGTGGAGTGCAATCAAAATATCTTCACAAGGCTGATGCGCAAATAAAGATATCAGCCAATAACTCAAACCAAGCTGTCATCTGATCAGCTGCCATGCATCATTTCCCCCTGACTGGAATCAAAATGGAAAATACAAGATGTTTAAAATATTGAGTTTGAAATGCCAGGAATTACCAGTGGGTGTAGCTTTGGGAGCACTCAGGAACTGCAAAACAATCAGGATGTTTGGGTCTGGATTTACTGAGATAGGCCATTATGATTCCAGATGGGAATTTCATTATAGCTGAATGATGTCCACTATCTAAAATGGAGAAAGATAAAAGCACCATCTTTTCCACAGGACAAACAAAATCTAAAGCCATGAAAATATGCAGTTCAGAGACCATAGGAGGGTATCATGTGCTGCCTTTAGGCAGAAATAGAGCTGCTTCAGCTCTATTGCACAAGCTCATTGCATCTGGCCCCTAGCTCCATTTGCCCACAATCGCCTGTACAGGAAGGACTGGAGAGCACTGGGCATGGACACCCGGTTAGCAGCTTGCCAGCATGGCTGAGCCAAAAATGTTTGCAAGGAATCATCATTTAATAGCCTTAGTGTAACCTTGGACAAGTGTGGCTAGTATTTGCCAAGCCCTATGCTGGTAAACCCATGCTGCACAGCACCATGGCACAACAGTACACGAGTTTGGGCTCTTGACACCAAACCCCTGCAAATCATTTTGTCATTGACATCAGCTTTCCCCAGAAGTTCTCACAGAAATGAAATACACACCTTGGATTCAATCACTGCATCTGGAGGCACAGGGCTCCTTCGAATGATGCTCAGTCCACTCTGCACAGGTAAAATTATCTGCAAATGGAACACATACACAATTCTTAACTGCTTTGTACTTGGCTTTCTATCACACAAATCCCACTGATATGAAGGATAGTCCTTCCTTCCTTAGGCCACAGTAGCTTTTCTCCTACTCCTATGCTTTAACTGAAATTCCTTCCAACATAAATATGTCAGGCATTTGTATTTGCTCACATTCCTCTTCCAAACTCACGGCTTCCACAAATGCCAGAAAGAAAAAAAATGCAATTTTGTCTCTCTGTTTTCTAAATCAGTGTCAGCTATGGAGATTCCTGGGTTTCCACAGCCTGGTTAACACTGTCATGAGGATATTCCACTCTGATGCTTGCAGCTCAGCAAGCCATAATTACCAACACTTTGGCATTCTTCAACATTTGCTAGAACATCTGTCCTGCACCCATAGATGAGCACCAGTGCGTTTCCCACCTACCTTCTCTGGTACCATTAACACACTTCAGTGAAAGCTGCACTGTGTTGGAGATTCAACGCCAACATCAAACGTTAGATGTGAAACCCCACATGATTTACCTTCACTGAATAGTTAACAGTAAGATTCAGGGCATGGAAAATTGTTGTTAATCTTTCCCAGGGAGGTGGAAGGCCTCAATTCTCCCACCATGGGACCAGCCTCACAGTGTAGAAAAGGAGGCAGGGATCCAGCCATCCTCTGTGGCTTCCCCCAGTCCCAGCAGCCCCTCTGCAACACTGGTGTAGCTATGGCATGTGAACAAGCTTTGCAGGCTGATAGCTACTGCCCTGGGGTAGCATCATTCAACCCTGCTTTTAAAGCCTTGGAGGATATATGTCTACTTCTGCCTCTCAAACCACAACATATTGTTTATGCATCCTATTACTTCTTTATTTTTTCTCCTGCTGAAGTAGGACTTTGTTGGCTCCTGTTGTGCTCATGATGCCCTACAGCCTCCAGAGCATTTAAAGCAGAGCAGCAGTTCCTTGGTTGCACTGTATAGCTGATTATTCACTCTTAAGTGCTCCACTTTCATCTTGCCTTTCATACATTGTATGATGCAGACAGAAAGTAGGGGCCATTTCTGAATATAGAAACTCATACACAGAGCTCAAGTGAGGTGAATGATAATAAAATTTGAGTTCAGTTTAGGTCCTCTGGATAATGGCACCAACAAAAGAAACATTTTAAAGAGTACTTCGCAAAATCCATAGATACAGTACCACAGGCACCTTAACCAATTTCATTGTACTAACCTGCTCAACACGAGGATCTGAATTAATCACTGTGTTTAATTTTCTGACAGCTAGTACATTTTCATCAGAGACATTCTCCAGGTAGACTTGTCCTTTCATGAGTGTATTCTCTACACAGATCACTGCATCCATTCTCAGCAAGTGGTTATCCATGACAAAGCTGTAGTAGCTAACAGAGTTCCTTTGATCAGCATCAATAAAGACTATATCAAAGTCCTCATCCTCAGCATGTAATGCCTGGAAAAAATTATGTTGGAGAAAACACTCATTATTTACTTGAAAATTTTAAGTCTTTCCGTTACAATGTCCTTTATATAAAGCCCAAACCAGAGGGAACCCTCTTATTTTAAGGTAAAATTTCTAGAATTATTTCTGGAATTTTCCATGTTTTGCAAACAATTTTTCAGGAATGCAGATGCCCCAAACTCTGAACCTCTCAAAGAAAGTCAGGATACAAAAGAGGATGGTTCATCCCAGCTTGTGACATTGAAAGTCACAGCAGAAACATCTGCATATTTACAGTCAAAGTGAATTGATCCATCAGGGTAAAGGAGAGGACTGGCATCAAACCCTGCAGCTGAGGTGCTGCAATAAGTTATCTCTTCTCAGAAGAGTAGCTATCAACAAATTGAAGAGTGGCAATTATATCAGTCTGGGATAAAGAGGCATGAGGCTGATCCTGGGAATTGCAAACTAGTGAGTCCCACTTCAGTAGCAGGAAAATGGTTGAAATCCCAATTAATAATAGAATTATAAAGCACATAAAAGAACAGGTCATGATAGAGATAAAGCAGCACAGCTCCTGTGAAGGAAAATGATGTTTCTTTAATCTAAAAAAATGCTTTGGATGGCTCAGCAACAGAGAGGATGAAAGAGAACTGGCTGCTATCATCTAATTGGATTTTCAGAAATGTGGCACACCTTCCCTCCAAGCAGGCTGCTGATGATAATGTATAAAAGTGTTGATGGATGACCAGATGGGAGCCTTTACAGCCTTCTCCTGTGGCAGTTAATGCACTCGCTGCCCAAGAGGCTGCTATGGAATATTTCAGATTCCATCTGGGACTATTTAACTGCATCTGTGTGCGTTGCAATGAAACAACGGCTCATCCACCTATCTCGGCAAGCAGAAATGCTTTCAAGTCTTGGCATTTCAAGTGAAAAGAAAAACAATTATGTTTTCCAGAACTCACTGTTTCTACCACAACTTTTAACAGTACTTCTTGCGTCCAGATTTCCCTTTTGTGTTTGGAGACATTGCTCCCAATGAGTGATGAGTGATCCCCCGAGACGTTAAAGCATCAATAACAAATGGCAACAGAATGTGAAAAACTAATTTGTTTTCAAGAGCAAGTTTGATGGCTCCCAAACAGAGATTTCAGGAGCCTTTCTGAAGCAGGGAGTGTGTCAATCAGACTAGGAAATAGTGGGAAGTGGATCACTGAAGCTCTGAATTACTCCACTGCGCAAACTGGTTGCACTGTGAGCTTGCTAGTGGTTAAGAAATTAACCCTGCCTGACAGCCTGGACAGGCTGGACAGACTTGACAAGTCACACTTTACTGCAGATGC
>JANHGB010047036.1:31736-58948 GCA_026283785.1 Coracopsis vasa
AGGACATGGAACTGTTGGAACAAGTCCAGAGGAGGGCCACGAGGATGATCAGGGGACTGGAGCACCTCCTGTATGAAAACAGACTGAGAAAATTGGGACTGTTCAGCCTGGAGAAGAGAATGCTGCGTGGAGACCTCAGAGCAGCCTTCCAGTATCTGAAGGGGGCCTATAAGGATGCTGGGGAGGGACTATTCATGAGGGACTGTAGTGATAGAACAAGGGGTAATGGGTTCAAGCTTAAACGGGGGAAGTTTAGATTGGATATAAGGAAGAAGTTCCTTACTGTTAGGGTGGTGAGGCACTGGAATGGGTTGCCCAGGGAAGTTGTAATTGCTCCATCCCTGGCGGTGTTCACGGCGAGGTTGGACAGAGCCTTGGGTGACATGATTTAGTGTGAGGTGTCCCTGTCCATGGCAGGGGGGGTGGAACTAGATGACCTTAAGGTCCTTTCTGACCCTAACTGTTGTATGATTCTATTATTCAGTATTTTACAAGTGTTGTCATAAGAATGTTAGAGAACTGTAAGGGCTAATAGAATTATGCTTCTAAAACTGAAATACTCAATAAACACCACCAGTCACTCTACCACCAAGCTCAGTGAACTGGAGGCATGACAGCAAATCTTGCCAGTAAAAAACAGAGCAAAAAAGGCCTTTTACATGTCCATTACAACTTCATGTGCTGCTGTGATTGATGATCCTTCCACACTGGATACATGTTTACAAACAACACCAACCACATCAGAAAATTTTAACACTACTTATTTCAGAGCCTCATGTCTGTATTTTCAAATGCATTTCAATCCTATTTTCCCTTCCATTCATTGGGCTCTTCAGGTCTTTTATTTTCTGAAAAAGTCCAATTACCCAATGTTGTTCATTCACCTAAAACTTGAAAGCTAATCAGAAGGGATTATGAAATTAATGTGCATTGCCAGGAGAGGAAGAAAGAGGAAACTTTCATGCAGTTTTCATTAAGATATGATCTCTGAATTTAATTTGTCAATAAAATTCCCTCCTCAAAGTCTGTGTTTACAGTTTCTGTTTCTACTTAACCAGCTGAGATGTCAAAAGTTTTGCCTGAGAAAGTTACCAAATTTTGGTAAAAGTAAGAGATTCACAGGAACCTGGAAGCAGACATGGAAAAGAGCTATTAGATCATTATCCTTACAGTATTGGACTGTTTCTGCAACCTGTTGTCCTATCCAGTCACTAACATTAGCAATGGTGAAGCTTACATTAGGTGTCTTGAGAGACCACATTACTGCCTAAAAAACATTATGGAGATAACATGGCAGTGACAAGATCAAGAAAATCATTATAACTAGGGTTGGTGATACTGCTGACTGCTAAGTTTGCCTGACACAGCAGCACAAAATTGCTTTCAGTTGCGAGTTAAACCATTTTTAAACTCTTATGAGCATTTTCCACTTTTGAAGCAATGATCACTGCCTACTTGCCAGTCTTCTTACTCACTGGGAGAGGTCAAGTGGCCATCTTTGATGCTAACACCCAGGGTTGCTGCCAGCCCCATATTGGACTCACTTAAGAATACACATAAGTTTTTTTTCTGGTATGTGCTGGAAATGGCTCAAGTCCAGTCAAGCAAAACCAGCCATTAAAAAGCAGCTTTTCTTTAGTCAGTAGGCCACAACCAGCAAACGCTGCCTTCTGAGGCTGCTTAGCCTTATCCACCCATGTCTCATATGCTACTTCACAGGTCCAGCTCTTCCTTCCTGGTAAAACTCATGAGGTCATTGCAGGTTTCTGCCCTTGGTTCTGTGAAACAACTGGTAAGGTATTCATTTTGCTCTTTTTAAAACTCAGGAAATAAAACTACGTTAAAAGTAGGTTAAGTTCACAAAGGTAAATATTCAAAAGTTTACAAATACCAGAATTACAAGCTGCCTCTGAAGGCTTGTCTCAATCCCCCTGTGCATTATCTAATGGTCTTTTAATTTCTTGATTGTGTGTTATTTTTCCCATAGGGTCTTGTTATTCCTACTGATGCTCCTTAATGTAACTAAAATTGCCTTCTCTGTACTGGTGTTTACACTGTACTTGTGGGACTATATCTTCAACCCCTGTACATTACCACTGTTCCTGTAACTTCAGGTACCACATATCACCAGAGACTAGTCCACAGACTGTACTAAATTCCTTCACATCTGTACACTGGAACATCACATAATCATTAATCTGACCTCACCATCCAAATTTTTCCCTCTTACTCCTTAATCATTCTAGTTGCTTAGCTGCAAAATCTACCACAGCAACAAATCTACAGAAAAGGGTCTCTTATCTCTGCTCCATGGCATCATGTCCATACTGCTACCCCGAACTGAAACACAGGTCTCTGGGTATCCAGACTAGTGCATGTAAAGAAGTCTGGCCCCACAGCATCATCCTGAGAGACCACTTATGCCAACATCTTGCTTCTGACAGTGGCTAAAAATGGATGATTAGGGAAGAACATAAGAATAGTGCTGCTGCCTCATCCTGCTCATCCAGCTTCTGGCAATCTACAGCTCAGTAGCTTTATGGTTGCACTGTGAGCTTGCTAGTGGTTAAGAAATTAACCCTGCCTGAGAGCCTGGACAGGCTGGACAGACTTGACAAGTAAGTTACACTTTACTGCAGATGCTTGATAACACAGAAGTTCTGCCAAAAGCATTCATAAATCCACATTTAGGGCACCTTTGGATACTACATTATAATGAAAGAAGACCAGGCCAAATATATGCTCGTTTATAGTGAACGTAGCAGAAACTGGGACATCTGGTTTCCTACAATTCATCTTTTTATTTCATAACCAATAAGAAAATTTTGCCCTGGTTCCCTCTTGATCTGTATTGGGAGAAAGCAGCAGGAACATTTTTGCTACTGTAGAAGAGCATCTTACATCAGGGTGCAACTCAGTCAGTCTGTCCAATGTAGAAACTTCAGGAAGGGTCAGAAGGTAGAAGCTGGGAGGAGTTCATCAGGAAGAGAGATTAGAGGCCTCAATCCCCAGAGAGAAGAGCCAAAGCAAAAGTCAAGTAATTATCATGACTTATCACTACTTTCTGACTTGTAACCTTCCCAGGCAGAGGAGGTGGGGGGCAGACATTCAGAAGCAGATGTGGCCATCTCTGAACATATGTTACGACTGCTGCATGGTATGGCTCCCTAATGAAAAAGAATCTCACTTTTATGCACTGACTTCATTAGGTCCATATGGAGTTGTGCGGCTCTTTGGATATTAGCTGGACTTCTCATTTCAGCTTTCCTTCTGTACTGTCTACCTGCTGATAGCTTATCTCCTTCTTATCTATCTTCTGATACAGATAAACCACCTTTTAACTTCACAGCTTTCATCCCAGGAGGGTGCCTGTGTTGTATATGTATCCAGCACACGCCTGTCTCGTCCTTGCGCTGCCTGGATATGCAAGGCCACCGATTAGAAGGCAGTTCTATTTTGCCAGTTCAAGTACTGAACAGTCAGCCGTGAAGGAACCTTTCATTTCTTCTACATACTTAGTACTAGACACCTCTGTGGAAATGCCTGAGTCACTGCACTGGAGTTTGTACTGGGACCTTGCCACCACTTGGGCTCCTTGTTTCCACAGCTTCAAGATTGCTGTTGGGTTTTCCATATTTAGCTGGAAACAGCTCCAGGCCTATAAAGGGAATCCATTAATTTCTTTGAACCAGCTTTGCCTTTAAAGCAGTCTCTACACAAGAGGATAACAGCCACAGGAACGGGTGGGCACAGTGGCCAGAGTACCACACTAGAGAGGGTTTCTTCACTGCTAACACCCACTGCTGAACTAAGACAGCCAGGAGGGAAGAAAGCTGCTTTACTGGTAGCTCTGACCACAGAGCTAAGCAATGGAGATACCAGTGCAGTGATAGAGAGGAGAACACACTGCTGTCCCTCTCAAAACTGGTGGAGGGATTTAAGAGGAGGGATTGACAGCCCTCGTCCTCCCAGAGCAGACTGGGTCAGGACCTGCCTCTGACCTCACAGAATGTTGGAGGTGCCTTTGTGCTCTGCTAGGAGAGAGGCAGAGCCCAAACATCGCCAACTGTGAGGAAAGCTGAGATCCAGAAGGAAATAATCTGCCTGCAAAATATCCTGCTGAAACTAATTTCCTGAATGTTTACAGTTCAGTCCCTGCTCCTTGCTACAGAGGCATCATAGATGGTAACAGATGGCAACAAGAAGTGTCTTAATTCAGAGCAAACTTGGCTAAAATTAATGCTTTTACTTACAGCAAGTCATTAACTTCCTTTTGCATTAAAAAAAACCCAAAACGTTATCACCACATTCCATCATAGAGATAAACCAAAAGTGAGCATGAGGACGGGCACAGTAACACTGTTGATGGTTATGGCAAAAGATCAGGGAGAGGACATCCCAAATAAAAACATGAATGAATCTTCTGCCAAAGCTCAGAGCAAACCTGATTGGAGTCCTGATCAGAGACAACACTCTCTCATAAGGCACATACAAACTCAATCTGAAAAAAATGACTGTCCGGTTCCTTTAATATGGATCATACAGTCAGCATATTTGTAATAAAGATGTACTCAAAACTTATTACCTTCCCTATGCCTTGTTCTTGACCTAAATGTAATAGCAATCCATCCTTAGGGTACACAGAACACATGAAAAAGTACAGCTTCCTTTTAAAACACCATTAGAATATTTTACTGTATGTGGACATACACTCTTGTTACTCCTAAATGCTATTCTATTGAGTACAGTTTATATTCACCGGCAAAGCTTAATCTCTAGGGAAGCTAGAGAGGGAATGCAATTTCTAGTAATAACAGCTCACAACAGTGAATACTATCCACTTATCCCCACAATTTCCAGCTATTTTGGACTCCTTTCTGAATTAACCTTTCATATCAAAAGGAGCAATTCTAGAGCACACTAGAGACTCCGACACAATTTCATGCATAATTTATTCACTCAGTTCAACATTAAACGCAGAGTCCTTGACTTTGTCAAGGTGGATTCTGTTGGCAGACTTCACAAGCAGCAAAACAGGAGAAATGAGATCTGCAGCTCAACCTCTTCACCTATTCTGTCTGGTAAAAGGAGGGGAAAAAAGGAAAAAGAAAGCTCTGACATGCTTACACAATGCCCTGCAATCAGCAGAATCTGCTATAAACATGGTGTTATTTTTCGCCTTGCATTTTCAGTTTTAAAATGGAAGGATCAAAATCATGGATGGGAATAATTTCCTGGTATTTTGCATTCCCTCCAGACTCAATCCTGCATTCATTGTTCAACCAAAGCCCCACTGGGATTTGAAGGAAGCTCTTTGTGCAGGATCAGGCCTCTTGCTCACAGCTGATGCGTGGCAAGGCACATTATTCAGGCACAGCACAGCAGAGTTTAGGTTTAAGGAGCTTGTTGGGACATGTTTTTAAACGCTGGCCCAGCACACATTGAAGAGGTAGCCAATTCCCACTGAAAGCACCTGTATCAAAGATTGATGCAGGGAAATACTTAACCTCAATTCACATTTAAAAATATTATGCAAAAATTAGAGGTCATTTGGCACAGAGGCTTGTGCCATGGTGTCTGTGAGCTACATGCTTTGGTGGGGACCTAACTTAGCTTGGCAGTGTCTGTCCTTCACACATGGGTTTTTTTCCATCATGCTTTCAGGTACCAAAATGCACCCCCACTTGTGTACCAGAGCTCTACAGCTCCTGTCTGCTATTTAGCATCCTTTCACAGCTCAGAATCCCAGATGTTTTGCAGCTGGCTCTGATCTGGAACAAGAGACACAGATCGGGGCCAACCTCACCAACTCTGTGTGATAAAGCAAAGGAGAAGCAAGAGACTTCAGGAAGCCTGGCCAAAGTGCTGCCATGGACTGCTGTGCTGTGTTTGCACAGCTCTCCTCTTGCTCACAGCCCTGACGGGCCATTGTTGTAGGTGGAAAAGCCAGAGCCATGTGCGTGGCACAATGGCCCCGCTGTCTGAGATGTGCTGGCACAAATGTGTTCATCCTTGTGGTAACCACTGCAATATCTGGCAGCTTTCCTTGTAAAGGACATCAGTGAGAGGTGTGGACACAGCACCAGATGGTATCCTTTACCTGAGGTTAGGATGTAACTCTTGGGGGGACTAGTTTTACACCAGAAGTGAGAGTACATCATATACCTTCTGGCAGTCTGGACTTTCTGAATCACAGCTTCATGCAGCAGAAAAGGACTGCCCTGCCAGGTAGGGTTATCTATGTATCATATGACATTTTTGTGCTCTGAAGGAGCCAGTGCAGCGAGGCAAATCCTCTGCTCCCAGGAGCTCGCACTGCTGCGAAAATCTGAGCTGCAGCAGATAAATAGAAATCCTGCCCTATTGCACTCAGCTTGGAAGGAAAATGGAGCCAGAGTCACCACAGCAAGAAAGCTGCAGCAAACACCTCCAAAGAGGAAGGGCTGGTGACCATCTCTGCCCTCAAATTTCTCCAAAGGGACTAGGATGAAACCTAGGGCTGCAGACACCATAGACAACAAAGACAACCGTTGCCAGAGCTTGTTCCAGCTTTTCTGAATCTCACCATGCTTTTCAACAACTGTTAGCCCCTCTGCTCTAGACCAGCCTTCCTGCAGATGATGGGGGACAGAAACGCTGTTGTTCTCTACCTCCCCCATGAAGCTGAGCTTGGCTGTGTCATCCCTGGCCCATATCCCATCTGTGACAGCCTCATCCTTTCAGCGTGCCCATGTGGCAGTGGAGGAAGCCGCATGGTCTCCAGCCTAAACTGGTCTTCTCTAGGAGGGAAAACACAGCATGCTGTTCACAGCCTGAGCCTCTTCCATGCATCCAGGGGTGTGTTTCACACACAGCTGCCCCACTCCAGCTGGGCAAACTTCGATGAGCCCAAAATGCAAAGGCATCAGACAGGCCACCAGATGCATTGCTTCATCATTTACAGCCATTGTGGGCTAGGACCATTGTGGATTAAGACCTGTAGGGCAATCCTGATTACCCTGATACCAATGGCAATATATCTGCGAAGCTGAGCAATAGCAGTTCAGAGCCCAGTGAAAAAACTCTGCATAGAGAGGGATCCCCAGAGCTGGGATCTCTCCTGCCAAACACAAGCATCTCCACTCCTATCAGCTCCAAGAGCTATTTGAAGTCCTGAGTACCTGCAGCACTGGGGTCAGGATGTGCCTTCACGTTGCAATCGGAGGATATAAAATCAATTGTAACATTCTGTTTTAAGGATTTAATTTTCATGTCTTTGCTCCCTTCTTTAATCTCCACGCAGCATGTACTCTGCCTGCCTCTAGATATTTTAATTCAGTCACAGTAAGTCAGTTGCACAGAATGGGCACTAGAGAGCAACAGCAATTCAATTAATTTCACACTCACTGCGGGGAGCTGGGATTTTAAATGCTGCACATTGCAGGTGATCTGTAACGTTTCGTTTATTCATATACTTGGCAATGCTCTCCGTTGCTTTCTTATCAAACTTGGAGGTCATGAGAGCCAGAGGTCAGAAAGCTCCTGGCCATTTCATTTTAGAAATAAATATGGTACTTGTTAATGCAAATAAAATTACAATCAAGCTCACACTGGTACATCCAGATTGAAAATGGAATCAGATCAAATTGGTTTGCATTAATAATAGAAAGGCTATTTATGTAATGGACGTGGCACATGCATCACCTGTTAGTGTGCTGGACCTCCAGCAACTTCATGGAGATCCGTAAACTGGAATTAAACATGAGACTCCTCTAGCTGCAGGAAATCGTAAGCTTTTCTCTTTCCTGGAACAAAGTCACTAGTGAGAACGAAACAAATACAGCTAACACATTTCCTTGTCTGAAGCTTATCACATTGCTCTGGAAGTGAGAAGCTTGGGGTCTAATTGCCCACAGTGTTTTCAGTGGGGGAAAATGAGAGGTTGTGGTTGAATTACAAACTAACTTCTTCAGGACTTTCCCAATTTTTGTGAACACTAGGAGAAAGCTGTCTTCAAGAGCTGGCTCAGCAGGGCACAGATACACTCTTCCAGCTTGTTGTACTTGGAATTAGAGACCCTGAAACAAAGCCCATGCATGTAAAGTAAACCTCTGCCACTGAAGCCTATCGACCCACTTTTAAAGCTTTTGATTCCTCTGATCAAAAAGCTGCAGTATTTTAGTTAAAAAGGAAAAAAACTACCTTGTGTGAAAGCTGTCCCATCATACCTTGTCATGAATAAGAAATAACTATAATGCAAGACAATGTTCACTTATTTGCAAGTAAACTAAGGTCATCATCTAGCATTTTGTGTGCTGGAGATAGGACCTGCCTGAAACTCTTTAATCTGCTCTGTACAAAAGCTCCCAAACTCCCCTTCCAGCTGACTTTACCTCCAAAGTGTCTGCAATTGGTCCCACTCGCATGCTTATCTTTTTGCCATCTGAGGAGTAATCAAATGCTTCTTGGCTGTTCACTCCGAGATACGGCGCTTCAGCACATGCAAAGATCTTGCCATCATCTGGCAATTCTTCTGCGATAGCAAGGATACTGTAACCTTTAAGCTTGCCAATTAATAAAATCTTCCTGGCTCTGATCATATGCACAAGCATCCTAAAAATGTGGCCTGTTGAAAGACAAGAATGAACATGTAAAAACAAAGCCGTAGGAATGGCTGTACTTTGTTCACAATGAGAATTAGATGTACCTTATAAGTGATCATTTAAAAAAATATGTATATAATTTAAAACGCTTTAAAATAAGGTTTTAACAACAGAATCTGTCAAATTTTCACCTAAAACGCAGCTAAAACGACAACAGAATAAAGGGACTGGTTTTAAATGCAGAACCTTTATCATCAATGCTGCTATTGTTCAAGTGCTTGTTAAATAGTGCTTGAAATATTGCATATTTTAACATTCCCCCCATATGAAAATGGCTTTAAGATGTCTCCATATTCTTTGTGGAACCCGGTAAAAAGAAAGAAATCACTACATTACCTTGCATTTGCTCTTAGAGTCATTATCCCTAGACAGCACCATCATTTAAGAAATTTATCATCAGTGGTGTCCTTCGAACAATGTATTAGTGTAATACATTATACGAGTACTTCACTGTGATGATATATTACTCAAAAGATGGGAACATCTGGGAAGAATGAATCTGGGAATAGATTTAGTGTAATAAGCTTTATATGGGGATACAAGCCTGGGTATTGCTACTTGAAAAGGTATGGTGCCTTGCTACAGGCCACCTCAACCACAAAAGCACATGAATCCCTATCAGACACACCACATGTGCACACACATGTGCATGAGCACAAGGGCACAGGATGTGGGGAACAGGGAAAATTCATGCAAAAGGAAGATCAAAGCCTACACGAAGGTCTTATGTTCCTTTTTAAATAATTTCCCACATTTTCTGAGCACCTCTATGCTATTCACCCTTTCCCCACTCCATACTGAGCAGAGAAGGATAAAGTTCACTGATGACCTTTACGCCAATCCAGTGCAATTTTACCCTCTTGGTTGACCAACTTGCCATTCAAAGAGTCAAAGGCACGTTCTTCCCGCAGCTTAACTCTGGTTCCAGTTCCTCCAGCATTCCCTGAGCCATGGTCAGGTGAAGTTTTTCTGGGAAAAGAAGTAAATTTCAACCTTATGACAAACCCAAAATCTCAGTATCCTTCATAAATCCAGCAACCAAGAGGGAACACCTCAAAAAGGTCCATTTGTGCATGAGAATGAGAAATTAACTTAGAAGCATCACAAATATCCCTAAATTACAGTCCGAAGAGGACCTCATTTGGCAATAGGCCTGTCTCGGTGCTGGCAGCCCCTCCAGCCATAGGGATTGGGAAGAACAAGGGGTTGTGGGACTGCAGGAGAGCATTCCCCACTGCTCAACCCCAAATCTTTCCCATTTCCGGTTGATCTGACTGCTGGTTTGGAGTAACTGGCTCCAGCTGCGCTGGCCAGGTTTTGTTCAGCTCTAGGTTGATATTTTTCTTTTTCCAGAAAAAAAAAAAAAAAAATTTCATTGCAAATTATGAAAAGATGGAAAAATCTAAATTTTTTTGCAAGACAAGAAAAAATTGGTTTTCCTCACAAACTGCTGAGAAAAGCAGGGTATCTCCAGGTGCTATTTCACAGAAGCCACGCTTGTGACAATGTCTCTGTATGAAGTGAGATGCTACCTATTACAAAGTGGAGGGAACAGGCACCTGGAAGAAGTCTGTAGCCTCCAGACAGGTTAGATTACCCTATGTGAAGAAAGTAACCACCAGAAATAGCTGGTGATACTTCTGCAGGCCAGAATTTAGAGCCATTTCAGCTTTTATTTCCATAGCTCCCCCCCAACTCCTCAGCAAAATGAGAAAGAATTCATAACCCGTGTCAGCCATGCTCAGATAATCCAAGACTTAAAGAGTAGAACATTCCATATAACCTCTTTTCTGCCCCTCACAAATGCTTTAACAACTTTAATAAGATAATGTATAGCTATTATCGTACAGCAAGTGTAAGTCAAACAACTATCAGCTATTATTTCAGCAACAGAACGAACGCTCAGCGCTCCCATAATCCACAGCCTGGAACAGTTTACACATTGTCAATTTTAGACAGAACTGGCTTTTTCCACATATCAAAATGTACACTGATAAATGGGAATTGTTCAGCAGACCCCACATGGCTGGGTAATACGCTGTAGCTCAAGAAAAGAATAATGAGGGTATCAGTTGGACTTCTGAATTAATGATACTTTAAATTAGTTTAATTAATTAGTTTAGTTACTAGAGTCATTTAGTTAGCAGATTAATTAATGTTTGTTGAGTGCTTGCAGATAAAAGCTGCATATAAAGGCTGTTATTATAGAGTAGATTCAGAGGTGTGAGTTTTCTTCACTCTTTATTTACCCCAGCACCAGTTTGATCCAGGGGCTCATTCTCTGAGAGTGTCAGAGGGCACTGCATGGAGGTTGGATTGCTGGTATTTTACAGGCCATTGCCACAGTCAATAGACAATTGGTACCATATCTTACAAAACTGAGAGTTAGGGCTTTTTGATCTCATCTCCTCTCCTCGAGGCCATAGGCACACACACACATGTCTGTGCACACTCTGCTATATGGGTGCAGTTAACTCTCATTCTTCTTCCTCCCACTGACCCCCACTTTAATGGCATATTCTGAACAGACAATCTAAGAACATATTCATACAATCACAGAAAACCCCCACAAGATTGCCAAGGAGTATCCGTACCTCTTTGGAGTTGCCATTGCATCCAGGTAGGGGTCCAGCCCAAGAGCAACATCGAGAGCTTTTTGTAAGTAATTCTTGAGCTGCTCAGGAACACGAGAGTCACTGAGGGCTATTTCTTTGGCTTTGAGAAGGTTCTCAGCAATGAGTCCAGTTGGGGTTTCTGAAATGGAAGATAAAAAGAAGAGCAATGATTTTGTAGCTGCTCAAATCAGCAGAAGAGGAATTTAGACAGCAAAAAGCAAGGGCTGCTTTTTTTCATACAGAATGCAGGTTTTGAAGGACTATGAAAACAATCACAGAAACCTTTTCAAAATTAAATAAAAATATATTATACTTATTCATTTTCTGTTGCAGGCACTCTCCCATTTTCCCCTAGCTGAATTTTTTCTGAGAGGAAAGGACAAGAATGTTTCAAACCCATGAATTTTCACTTTTGAAGTGCTGAGACAATCACTGACCAGCAAACAACTCCATTTGAAGCCCACTCCTCTAGGTAGCTTTTTCCATGGAGAAAACAGGGTGCTTCTTAAACTGCTTTTGCAAAACCAGACAGATGTTCTCCAGCCAGGACTTGCAGGCACAGGGTCTGGTGTTGTAAAAAGGAGGATCTCCACTACCCACGTGCCAATAGGGTGCATGAGTGACCCCGAAACTTGTGTAACACTCTATCTGTGCCACAGAGTCTACAGAGCAACCCATGATGCTCATATCTAAAATACAACTACACCCATCCTAATGCAGCCAAACTGGAAAACACTCAAATGAAAAAATACTGTGCCAAATCCATGATGGCGTAAAACCAAGGATAATCTTCAGCTAATGATCTTAAGCAGGTGATGCAACAAATCACCCTGTCAGGAATGCAGCCTCCTAACTCTTCTTCTGCCTTCAACCTGCCACAACAGCTCAGAGTGGTGATGCACCACCCTGAACTCTCTGTTTCCAGGGTCACAAAAAATAACTACAATTGAACCCATCAGCACCTCATGGCAAATCTCCCAACACCTTCTCACAAGCCAGATCCTGCCACCAGCTGATTATTTAGGTAAAGAGACAGTCACACACAACACATTAGCATTTCAAAGGCTGTGGAAACATCTCCAGGATCAAGATCACCCTGTCCTGGGGGCAAAGCCAATGTCGCCCATGGCAATGTACTTGCCCTGAGACCCCAGAAAACCCATATGGCAGCAACGCAATGATGGACCTCAGCAAGCTATGGCCCCACAGAACAAGACATGGCTCAGAACTGTGGCCCACTCCTCAAGTGTAAGAGAACATGATGGGTTATGAAAGCACCGGGGAGACCAGATTTCAAAGACACAGGAAAAGTAGGCTGTGAGTGTAACTGAGGTGGAGCAGATTGGCCCTGGCAGGATTTTATTCCCCACAAAAGAGGACATGCTTCCTCTGGAGGACTAGCCCAAACAAGCTCAGCAGCAGTAGGGTAAAGCCTTGTCCATGTGGAACCGCTGTTGTTGCAGCCACCATGTCCCCATCCCAGGATGGGTTTCTGGTGGGGTCCTGGACACTGAGGAGGCATCCAACTGGCCCAGGGCCTGCAGGCAGAGCTTTGGTATAAAGCCACTGAGGACAATAGAGCATCACCTCATACAGGAAACTTTCCCATAGCCCACCACTGAGAAAGACTGTAGGAAGGCAAATGAAATGGGAGATGCATAAATGCCTCTGACTTCTCTATTCTCCATTTCTTTCCTATCTACTTAAAACATCAGCTTGGATATATTCCCCAAACACTGGGTCTGATGGTGTTTTAACCCACTCTTGGTTAAAACCCATCCTCAATACAGGATATGAGAAGACTCAAGTCTCCTCCTTGTGGACATGACCACTTTGAGTGTCTCTTTCTACAACCCCTCCAGCACACCAAGATGACCACATCATCAGAAGAGCACCAGGGCTTCCAGGTGCTGGGAACCACTCCTTACCTTGGTACCAAGGGGCACCACATGAATAAACTCATGTCTTTGGGAACAGGGAAAGGTTTAAACCTCCCCAAAGGTCTGTTTCTCAGAACAGCATTTCTCAGCTTTCTGGAGCTACTACAATGACAACTCTGTTGGGTTTTGAGACAACTTCACTGGTTTTTGTTACCCAGATTACAAAAAAATTATGAAAGCAGACAAGGAACATAAAACATATGTGAATTTTACATGGGAATTGCAGCCTAGACCAGACCTAGAAGTCATCTAAACATCATCATGCTCTTTGCAGTACCCCAACTTGATGTTGGAGGAAGGGAGATTGAAGCTGGCTATAGCAGCCCCCGGTTTACATCTCATGCCAATCTCTCGCTGTCAGGGGCAGCTTATACCTCTTTCAGGGGTTTTATAATTAATTGCAGAAATAATGTTTATAAATAATGTAGGAATAACCACCCCCTTCCCAGATCATGTCAGTTTGTTGACCTCAGCCCAGCTACACGTGGTGTGAAGACACACTGTGTGTGTTTGCATGAGCGAGCATCTCCAGCTCCTGCTGTACAGCTGCAGGATGCTGGAGGTCAGGATCTGCTCATCCTCCCTGCCAAGCACTTGAGGCTTTTTGTTAATTTAAGGGGAAAAACGTGTTTATAATCCATGTCGGATTTTAGTAATCATCATGTTACGCTTCTGAATGAGTAACAGACAAGGATCCGCTGGCAGGCAAAGGGGGAGGAAAACAAGATTTACCTCCAGCTGTTTTGTAACCTGTGTTATAACACCAGCATCAAGAAGTGCTACCAGGGAGAGAGAGCACGCAGCGCCTGCCAAGAGCAACTCCATCTCTTACATTACACAACCTCTTCAGGAAACGCTGCGCTTTTTGCAGCCTGATGATGCTTTGGGCCAACAGCAGAGGTCAGAATTGCCTTCATTTATGCAAGCACCAGGCAAGTCGGAGCATAGCTCAGGGCTGGCTGCGGGCCGGCCAGGCTGTGCTCAAGGCTCTGAGCACTAAGGTGAGAGGAAATTTATGTAACTACTATCTTTCTATGTTCCTGCAGGAAATAGGATTCATTTCAGTGCATAGTTTTGCACAACCCCAGCAGAGTTTCTGGGCTATATTAAGCACTAAACTAGATCACCTGGTTGCCTCCCTATGGCTCTATGCACAGACATGCCTTTCCTTTTCCCATCTACTTGTGCGTTATCTTTTCCATACATACAAGGGGGAAAAACAATAAGAAAAGAAAGAAAGAAAAAATGCCAGTAAAACTAAAAGAGAGCTCACCCAGGGGAGGAAAACGCTGCCGAGTGCGAAGCAGAGGAGTTCAAGTCCCACTATGAAAGAGTATGAAAGGATTGCTCTAAGTCTCCAGCAGCTTCTTGAAATGAACCCCAGTTGCCAGCAAGATGGTTCCCAGCATCTTCCTTGCTAGATGCCAAGAGCAGTCAGCCTGTTTTACAGCTAAGCTGAATAGCAGTTTGCAGCTTCTACTTGTTCTGAAATCACGCACTTGTGGTTCATACTAAAGTCAGGAGGCAGGATTGCAGATGGGGGCAAGGTTGTATGTGGGGACATCAGAGTCCCCTGAGCAGTGCAGCACCATGGAGGGACATGCTGCTCCACAAGTGAAATTAAACTCTGAGGTTTGGGCTTAGATGGCACTTTTTGGGTGGGAGAGCTCAGCCAGGAAAGGGGACAACAGGGTCCAATTTGTAGGGTGCTGCCCAGGGGATGGCACAGAGGCAGTCTGGATTTGGCAAAATCAAAGCAAAGATACCACATCGAAACATGCAGGACCAGATCTTTGGTTCCCATTTTTGGGCTTTTGGTTCCCATTTCACCTTCCAGCCTCTAGATCCATATTGCAGCCCCAGAAGAGCTTCCCTTCCCAGCCAGGGCAGAGCATTGATCCTGATCCACTCAAACACTGTGGTGCCAGACAGCTCTATGCTCAGGTACTGAGCATTTGGGCAGGAGCTGCTCAGTGCTAAACCAATAATACACAACAGTACGGCAAATACACCTCAGCTGTTGCATTATACCAGGCCACCCTGTTTATGGAAGCTACAACACAATGCCAAGCTATGTCCTTACCCACCAGAACCCTGCATGCAAAATTGCAGCCTCTTAGTAGACCCTATGATACTCTTTGACCCAAACACATTAAACCCAGCTGTGATGTATGCCCACCATATGGATGGAGCGGTAGCAGGATGTAGTTGTGGCACATCTGGGGCTGCTCGGTGGCTCCAAACCCACCACCCATGAGCCCAGGCAGGGCCATGCACTGGGGCACAGACTTGTCATAGCCCACAAGGGGGAAAATGCCAGGCAGCATGGGCCAAACCCAACTGCCTGGCTATTAAACATTGCAGACCATCCTGAGCTGAGGTGGGGAAGCTGCTGCTCATAGCAGGAACCAGGGTGCTAAACTCTACCTGAACTTAAGGGGAAGGCAAGGAAAACATGCGCAGGTTGGTGCATTTTCTATGGGCTCTACTGCTGGAAAAGCAGTAGAAAAGCTGGGTGCTCCCCTGCTTGCACTGGGGGGGCTCTGGTGTCACTGGCAGACAGCATGCAAAGCACACCTTTGTTTTAATACGCACTAAAGGACAGTGCATGAGGCAGGGGTAAGTGGTACACACTGAAAAGCCCAAGGCAGTCGAGGGGAGTCTTTGACAGCTCCAGTGGGCTTTACATGAGGCTGTGGGAGAGCGAAGTCTCTCTGTTCAGAGCAGCCTGTATTCCCACCCTCAGCTGTTGATTTCAGAAAAGGGACAAGAAAGGCAGCAAATATCCCATGTGTGTGCACGCCAGGCACACAGGGCTAGCATCAAAAGCACTGAGGCAAGGTTAAAGCTGCAGAAAAAGTAGTTATAAAACAAGCATCCCAATCCATCAGAAATCAGTCACAGCCAAAGCTCTCTTGGTACTGCAAGTGCCCACCTTCCCACCCATTGATTTCCCCTGGGAGCATCCTCCTCCCTCCACTTCAGATTTCTGCGGATGCATCTCCCCTGCTCAGCCTCAAACTCCTCTCCCCATTAGACCCTTCCTCTGCTCCCTTCTGCCAAGCCACAGAACCTGCAGGTCACATCTCTGCAGGTACTGGGTGACCCAGGGCTGTGGCATCGCAGGGTCCCCTCCTGTCACACCGTCTGTCCTGGAGCTCCCCACCCCGCACGGGCAGTTTACCTGAGGGATTGTGCATGTTGCTTCTTGTCCTCCGGCCGCAGAGGGTGCTGCTGTGGCTTTGCTGCCCCGCAGAGCAGCACGTCGGTGCACAGTGTTACTCGAGGGGATGGGCTTCACCCACAATCACTTGAGCAGAGGATGCGCAGGGAGGATGGCCCCAGGCTGGGGCTGCACCCACTCCAGCTGCACCCGCCTGCCCCCACCCAGAGCACAGGAGCAGGTGAGATCCAACCGCACCTCACACGAAAAGAGACAAAGAAAAGACTCTCAGTGCCTTCACTTTATGTAAGAGCAATGCTCACATCCTGACCCCAGGGAGCTGCTGGGTCTCAAGGAGGTAATCAGCAGTTTCGTAACCTTCTGGTTACATAGACATGTGTCCCAGCTAAAGCATCAGGTATGAGGCCAAAAAGTCCCAGGACTTTGAACCTCAGATTACCTAGAAGTGGTCCATAATTATGAGATCAGCATCGCCCTGCACAGCCGAACATTGGAGATGCTTTGGGTCCAGCTCGGAGGCCAGATCTCTGCATGGGCAGGGGGATGTTGTATCACACATGTACCAGTTGACCTGCGTCCCCAGAAAGGGTCCCAGGAATGCACTGGCTGGAGGAAGCATCAGGAGAAGCAAGTGGGAACATTCAAAGTATCCAAAAGCCTAAGCTGGCCTGCAGCAGAGTTGGAGCAGAAAAGGCTGATGAGGAATTAAAGCAAAGGAACTGAAGAGCATGTGGTGGACCTGGGGTCAGCCAGCCGCCTCCTCTTCACACAGATGAAACACAAACTGAAGTTAATGAGGAAACATGGACTACCTCATAACCAGAGCAGCATCTCTCACCTCTGGGATGTATCACCCTGGGCTTCTTCAGTCAAGGACCAACCCAATGTACCTGCAAAGCATGGCTAGAGTCCATGGGTGGGCAGAGGAGGTGAACAAGCTGTGGGGAGCAGGTCTTTGCTTCAAGGCTCTTGGCATCCATTCTACAGGATCAATGGTACAAGGACATGGCAGGTCTTGGCCATGGCAAGCAAATGGACATTGGAAAGTCACTTTGTAAACTTCTAGAATGAAACTGAAGACATTTCAGTGCTCCCAGAATAGAACAGGAAAGTATAAGCAGAAAATAAGTAAATGCACAGGACAAAAGAGTGAAAGAAAGGCAAATAAAGTAAGTCCCAGTGCTCAGTGAATTGCTATTAATCAGAACAAATAAACAAGGCAAAGAGGACAGACCTCCTTGCATGCATAAGATTATTCCATTTTATGAGTTAGTAAACAAACTGCATTAGACCTGCAGTCCCTGCAGAAAGCAATCCAAATTGTGTTTGGATTGGGAGTTAAAAATTCAGATTAGCATTTGATAAACTGGCTAAGAGCTTTAGTATGCCACCTAATCCACCCTCCACTAGCTTTGGAGGTGATTTTGGGCAAGTTCTTTCTATTCCAGTAACTCTATTTTCCTCTTCTGTAAAATGGAGATAACAACCTGCCCTCTTTGCAATCCAGAGATGAAGACAGCAGTGAGAACTAGATGTTAGGAATTATTATCCTTCCTGAAGCAAGGCTACATTGCTTTAAAGTTTATGCTTATAGCTCTTTCCCAAAGCAATTTTGAGGTAAATGTAGGTTCCTAAGTGAGTTTGGCTGTAGTTACATCTTCAATGCAATGAAGTTGTCTTGTCTGATGGGCTCTTGAAGAACCACTTTTTCCAGCCTCTGCTTTTATGTCTAGTTTTGGTTTTCTTAATCTATGTTTCCGGATAGCTTTTAGAAACATGGCCAAGAAGACGGCGAGGACAGGTTTGTACCTCCAGGCGCTGCTGGTGAAATCAAAGGAAGATCTCCCCTGTGCTCAGCACACATTGCTGGATGCCAAGGGAATGTTTGGTGTGGCAAGATGAGCCCAGGGCCCTCTGAAAGCCCCAGCTGGAAGATGAACTGTGCACCCCTTGGTCACTCCACCATGCCATTGCTTCCTAGAGAAGGTGAATTCATCCCTCTGGCTGACTCCACCCCACAGAACTAAGGTGCCTTTGGGGCAGGGAGATGGGGTCTCAAAACTCAGCTCATCCCTCAAAGATCCCTTCTTTTTCTTTTTTTAACCATAAAAGCTAAAACCAACATCAAATAAAGAAAAAAAGCAGCTCCTCAATGCAAGAGAATGCCAGGAATGTGAGCTCAAAAGAGGTTTAGCCACCTGGTATCGACCCCGGCCCCATGCTCCTGCTCCTGCCTCACCTCGCAAGAGAGGGTTAAAGCCACAGCCAGATCAGAGGCTCCACGCAGCAAAGTGGAGAACGTTGTGGCAAATCACACAGATTGCCTTTCATAACTTTAAATTTGCTGTAGGGCATCATGTTGGATGTTAATGTATGCACTCTTTTGTACTTCTTACGCATTATAAAACCAGCCGATTATACAACCCCATCCTGGTACCTGCACGTGTCTTCAAAAGCTCCTGCCATCCCTAACATGCATCCCGCATTAGGTAAGCTTAGTTTTGTAATTAGTTTCCTCCATGGAGACGAGACCTTCCCTCCCAACACCTGGTCACCTGCAGCCTTTAAAAGGCACCTCAAAGCCACCCACCAAGTTAGAGATCTCTTGACAGGGAGAATTTACCTTCTGGAAGCATGCCGGTGTCCAAAGGGGCCTTTGCTACAGCAGCCCTGGCCACTGTGCCGCAGGAGGCCCAGCAGACAGACTTCCAACTGGTGCGAGTCAAGAGCACATGGTGCCGGATCAAGAAAGGAGAAGCCCTTTCTGGCTGCGAGGACAAGATGACTCTCTCTGAAGCAAAAATGTAAGTATTGGAGCCCATGTTGGTCGTGGGTGACTGCTCTGGCTAGCCAAACTGTGTGGTTTCTCCCTGTTGGGATGCATCTCAGATGGGAGAACCTTAAACCCACCATTACGTGTAAAACCATGGGAGAGTGGGCTTCAAAGTGCAACATGGCAGCACAGGTATTTGCTGTTCTCCTTGGCATGACTCAGCCAAGTTACAGAGGGACTTTTACCAATAGCCTCAATTTTTATAGATGGGAAGTTTACTTTAAACTTCTGGAAAGCTCGGGCAGGGATTTCTGGATGCTGCACTTGGGCTCCATTTCCCTCCTGTATGTACATGGAATCTTTGTGTGCAAACGTTCATGCAGAGGCATGGGAGAGAGATGCATTTATAGAGGTGGCTGCAGATAAATGAAATGCCTAGATGGGAAAAATAAACACAGTAGGTCATGACAGGAACAAAACCCGTACATAACACATCTCTCAAAGTCACCTAATGCTGCTTCAGACAGAGGAGAGAGACAAATTTCCCCCAGGGTTGCATACAGCTCTTTGCTGATATTACTTCTTTCCAGTGAATTATCCTTTAATTACAGGATACTGCTTGTCATGAGCACATGGAGCCCCATTTTGATGCGAGTCTTCCTTCATACAGCTACGTTTTTCATGCCGGTTTTCTAGCATTTCTCATACTCAGGTTTTAATGTCACAAGTCTAACCCTTTACTCAGGCAGGTTGGATCTTCACCAGTGCTGGCAATGGGCTGTGGGTGCACACAAGCATTGCTCAGACAGAGCTGCAGCAGATATCATAGGATCTCAGCAGACCCAAAGGCAGTCTGCTGGATCCTGGTCAATAGCAGGATGAACCAAGGGCCTAGGTTGCAATGGATGCTAGCTGTGCCATGTGGCACCCAAAGCTGATTCCACCAACTAACACTCCAAACCATCCTGTCTCTTAGAAGGGTAACGTGCCAGAGACGGGTGCATAAGCAGTTAAAGTAGAGCTATAAGGTGTATGTTTGGTGCATTAAAATGCACGTAATGATGCTTTTTCTAATACTACGTTTTAAAAGCCCAGAAGACATTTTCTGGGAGGTATAAATCCTCACTGTTTTTCTTTAACACTTTGAAGTTCAACTTACAGGCAATTTGGTAAAGAAAGCAGAGAAGCATCTATTCAGACCTGTAAGAGAAATTTCAGTCATGTGGAAAGAAATTGGGCATGTAGGGAAATCTGATTATCCAACAAGTCATCTGCTCATTCAAAACACGAAACAAAGGTTCACAGAAACCTTGAGGATTTACCCAAATGCAGCTCAAGAAGAGGTCTTAAATAAAATAGATTTTGCAGTTTCCTTCTCTCTTTTTTTGTTTCTCTTTCTTGATTCCAAACAAACTAAAACAGCCATTTGTTTTCCCCTTGCTCCCCCTGTCCCACAGAAGTAATAAGTGAGTCCTAGGGCTTTGTTATTCACTGTTTTAAGGTACTATATGCTGGCTTTGTAGACTTTTGTCTATCCTTTAAAACCCCAGTATGGAAATCTTTCCCAACCCTCAAATCACTATTTCCCCTATGTGGGATAAATTTCTATCATACCTCTGTCAAGGTAAAGAGATCCAGGGCTCCATTTGGAGCATTGCAGAAGCACTATTTTGTATGGAGGTGTGTGGCTGTGTATAGAGAGACAGGAATAAATCAACCCTTATCACCCACATATATTGGGCAGAGGATGTTTCTTCCATAAATACTTTGGAAAATTTTGGCAGTCTTTTCCCCAGTCACATTTTGGAAGCTGAAATGATTGGTCTGGAGTTTTCTGCTGAGGTTTTCAACTCCCAGCATGAATAACATGCTCCAGCCCTATCTGATCATTACCACATAGAAATTCAGACATTTGACTGTTCAGTAAGACATGGGAGGTTTCTCCAGTACTAAAGCAGTTGAGCCCTGACGCCCAGGAGAGCCATCCCACCCTCACAGCCCCATATTTTGCAGTGCACAGGAGGAAGACTTCACATTCCCCACCTCCCAGCTACATCCTTAAACTAGTTCAGACATGCAAAGTACAAAAGAAGAACATAGTGATTTCAAGCCATGTTTTCTGATCCTTTCCAGAGCTGAATGCATCTCCAAAGGTGGGATTTCCTGGACAATTGAAGCTCCAATCTATTTTTGCTACAAAGTGGTAGAAACATACAATATACTGGATCCCGCTAACACTACTCTGCTCTGGGGTCACATTACTGACCCAAAGCAATTAGAGCTAGCCACTAGTGGCAATAAGAAGCTGAGGCGCTTCATTGTCATAGATGAAGTCGTTGATGAACTTTATGGCTCCAAAGTCAGAGAATACTTTGAGGAGAATAATGTTCAGCACAAAATCCTTGCCTTGCCTACCACTGAGGAAACAAAATCCATGGACTTGGTCTTGAACATCTTACAAGAAGTCCAGAACTTCAGCATTGACAGGCGAACCGAGCCCATCATTGCCATTGGAGGAGGCGTCTGCCTGGACATCGTAGGACTGGCCGCGTCGCTCTATAGAAGACGTACCCCTTACATTCGGGTCCCAACCACCCTCCTCTCGTACGTTGATGCCAGTGTGGGGGCAAAGACCGGGGTGAATTTTCTGCAGTGTAAGAACAAGCTCGGGGGCTACACCCCCCCTGTAGCCAGTTTCCTGGATAGATCCTTCATCCAGAGCATTCCTCGGCGACACATCTCCAACGGCCTTGGTGAAATTTTAAAGGTATGAAATTTTGCAACTGCAGTTTTCCAAAGCTGAAATCATAGAATGATAGTTTGGGTTGGCAGGGATTATTAAAGGTCATCTAGACCAAACCCCCCTGCAATAGGCAGGGACATCTTCAACTAGATCAGATTTCTCACGGCCCCGTCCAACCTGATGTCCAGTATTTCCAGGGATGAGTCATCTAATGCTTCTCTGGGCAATTGTTCCATTGTTTCACCACGCTCATCATAAAGAATTCTTCCTTATATCTAGTCTGAATCTACCCTCTTTTAGTTTAAACCATTACCCCTTGTCCACAACAGGCCCTACTAAAATATCTGTTCCCATCTTTCTCAAGAATTCCTTTTAAGTATCGAAAGGCCACAATGCTGGTGAAACGTCCATCAGCATTCATGGCATTGTATAAACCATCTTACAGAAACAAAGATGGGCCATTAGGCTGCATGGGGACTTGTAACTCTCATTGAGCATATATATATATTTACAGCTGCTAAACTTGTTAGAACTTCCCTTACACACAGTGCCTGGTACTAACCCTGTGGAGTAAATCCCAGCACTCAAGGCCAGACGCAGACACAGCACAACCAGGGAAAAGAGGCATCTTCCTGTTGAGGCTGATCTGTAGCACTCAAATGAACTGCTGGCACAGAATCTGAGGCTCATTATACTGGGGATTAATAATAATCTGCCATATCATTTGCACCTGCCTCGCTGGCTATGTCGAGTGTGGTCAATCCATCTACCGTGAGACAAAGTCTACATCTAAAATTACCTGGAAAGTGCACAGTAAATGGTTTCATGCCTGAAGAGCTCTGAAAACTTTTGATAAAGCAGAGGTTCAGGCTATTAAAGTGTATTAGAGATGAGTTCATCAGAAGCATTTTTCAGTGCTCACACAGTGGGAACTCCCCAGGACACCTGGAGGTTTCTGGCAGTCACTGGGAAAGCTACAGGTTACCATTCCCCACTGCAAGACAGGGCTAACGCCTGCGTCAGAGGGTGAAAAATTACACACTTGTAACAGCAAAAGTGCTTCTGAACCCTCACAGTCTCTATACTGCAATGGTTTCTCACCTTCTTCTGCCCAAAGAGTGCTCCCAAAGAGTGCCCAAGTGCTCCCATCATCTCTGCCATCTTACCAGGGCCCCACTGGGCATTTCCACACCACCTTTTGCACACATCTTCACTTACCGTAGCTGACAAGATGTGTAACATCACCAGGTCACATTCCCTAGGGACCTGCTGAACATTCACCAAACAAACACATGCTAACCAGGAACTGCATCTACAGAAATCCTTTTTCAGGTTGCAGAGGTAGAAATTGCCCATGTACCAAGTGCTCAGGTACTGAAGGGCTGGAAATAGATGATGTTTAATGTCCCTTCCAACCCAAATCATTCTATGAGTCTGTGATTTCTTTGCTAGTGTATAACATGATAATGCGATACTATAGTTTAATCTATTGAAACACTCACATTTTCAACAGCACATACAGGGATCATATAGTTATCTTTTAATTACCTCTTCCGTTCTTTGTCCTAGATGGCACTCATGAAACACAAAGGGCTGTTTGACCTGCTCAAGAGACATGGAAAACACCTGCTAGACACCAAGTTCCAGTCCTGCAGTGGCTGTACTGACCACGGGGATGCAGCACTGCAGACTACCAGGATTGCCATTGAAACCATGCTGGAAGAGCTGGCTCCCAACCTCTGGGAGGATGACCTGGACAGACTGGTTGATTTTGGTCACCTTATAAGCCCAGAGCTGGAAATGGTGAGTGACAGGTTTTATATTGCAACATCCATTGAACAAAAAACATTAACAAAAAAAAGGAAACAAAAAGGTTTTCAGTCAGCAGCATGAAACCTTTGTGGAAAAGTGGCTAAACTCCAGCTTTCTGCATGCTACCTCAGATCACCCAATGTACCCAGCCTGGTGCTATTGGATAAAGAGACCCATGCCCCATTTCCCCCACACTTCCACCTGTGTTTCCTATTCAGACCACAGGCCTGTTATTGCTTCTTACCAGGCACTTACCTAAGCACAAAGACAACCAGAAATTGCCGCTAAGGAATGAAGGGGGAAGATTAGACCTTAGGCAAGATTCAGAGCTCTTTCTTCCATCCCATGGTGCTCTTTATCAGTGATTTGAATGGGAGGAAAATTAGATCCTGGATCCCTATGGGAGATTTTACATGTAATTAATCACATATAAAACAGATCATCCTCTGCAGCCCATAAATAACAAGATGCTAACATCCAACAAACCTGTACTTTTACTGCTGCGAGTTGAATGTCAATTTTCAGGAGTACTCTTAGAAAGAAGAATCTATGCATTTACTATTTGCCAACCCAAACCTTTCCTCCCTCATGCCTTTGCTCCATTCCAGAGGGTTTTGCCAGCACTGATGCATGGAGAAGCCGTGAACATCGACATGGCATTCATGACATACGTTGCTCACACACGGGGGCTCATCACCACCGAGGAGAAGGAGCAGATCATCCAGTGCATGAGGGGCCTGGAGCTGCCCGTGTGGCACAGGGGCTGCAGCTGGCCCCTCATCCAGACAGCCCTCATAGAGCGCCTGAAACACAGCGGGGGACAGCCCCGGATGCCTCTCCCAACCGGCCTTGGTGTAGCAGGTACTGCAATGAGGGACATCAGGGGGACCCAGGAGCGGGTGCTTGGGTGGCAATGGGCATCCAGCACAGTGACATGCTGGAAAACATGCCCTTAGTTCTGCACTTGTACATTCCTGCTTTTACTTGTGCTTTCTTTAACATCTCAATACACCCATTGGGAGACAGGATCCTTCTCTTGTGTGTAACCACTCAGTTAAGGACTGAGTGTAATTAATTGCAGTACGATCAACCAATTCACTTTACAAAGGTGTTTGCAAACGGACAGTCTAAACGCAGTGCTCTGGCAGGCAAAGCAACAATGTCATAAGGGAAAAATAATTCCTCTGTAATACTTCAGAATACTTGTTAAATAATCCTTAGCAAAAGGAATTAAATGTATTAATATGCCTAGAAATAATACTTGAAAACTAAATACTATCTGTCAATAGCTGGGATTAAACACTCATAAGATTAAGAAGTAAAACCCAAAACAACCAACCCCTGACACAGAAGCAATGCATAGGACCAGGTTGTGATCTCTTGCACCAGTATCCATCCAGACTATTTCCATGAAGCTCCGTCCCTACACATTCACAAGAAAACAGACTCTCATAAACTATTTGGAGCTACTCTCCCCAATAGCAAGTTAGCGCACGCAAGCACAGAAAGCTTCCCTGATGTGCTCTTAACGACAAGTCTTATTTTACAGAGATATTTAATGACACTAGTGAAGAGACCCTGGAAAAAGCATACAAGCTGTGGATCAGGGACTGCAAGACAGAGCTGGAAGAAAAGCCGGCTGCTCCCTGAGAGCTCTGAGCCTGAGCTGATGGTCCTGCCCCATACATGGAGTTGTTCACATCATAAGTTAGTGGGCAGGATTACACCCCAGAGCTGCGTGGAACAAGAAGAATATAGGTATTATCTGACCTGATTTACCTCTTTCAATTGCTCTATTTGAAATGAATTCATTAGTGCTCAAGAAGTGGTGGCTCAGAAGTAAACCACCAAGTGCCCATAGCATAGTTCATAGCAAACTGTCTCCTTTGAGGTAGTGAGCAGTATTTATTCATTCACTTGGTTAATCCAACCTGGGCCTGCCAAGGCTTTGCCCAGCGCCGTCACACCAATGCTTCTTGTTGGATCCCTGAAGCCAGGAGGTGTATATGACCCATAGAGCATGTAAAAGAAGTGGGGCATCTCCATGGCACCATGAAAACCCTCCATGCTATAGAAAATACTTGAAGTGGGTTATGTCCTTCACTGGTTTTGGCACTCTGAGTTGTTCTTGTTTTTTCAGCTCACTGAAACTGGCTAAAAATGTAGCTCAGCAGCCAGCCTTTGCTCTTGGTGTAAGGGAATGCCACACTTGGATTATAGGCACCATCACATAGCCACAGATTGGCAGATATCACTGCTGTTGAAGCACAACGGGAGCTGTATCTTGACAGCATGGCAGTGCTATGTCTTGGGACTCTTAAGACACTGAGGACATGCTGGCAAGACTCATCTTGCTGCCAAAATATATAGCGATGGTTTTACTGCACACCCCCTGCAAGCAGTGTGACAAATAGGGTACGATTTGCATTAGTGTTGCCTATGAACAAAGCTGAGCTACCAGGCTATTGCACAGAACCCCCTGGGCATCCGTATGGATCATGTGCCATGGGTCTCCTCATACCTGGCTGGGGCTCCTTCCCCATCGTGGTTCTTTCCAGGTAGATAACGTGAGCTGTGGAAAGCCAAGAGAAATGAGGGGACTCCAAGTGAGTTCACCATCTTCAAGCAGCCCTGGTGCCACGTCTCAGGATGCTGACAGACTCACAGCAGATTGTACATCAGATGCTAGCTGAAAAATGTAAAGGCAATGTCATCCTTCTCCCCGGAGGATGAGTCAAAGGGATCACAATCAGCAAACAACCTTTGAATTATTTACAGCATTATTTTTCCCCCTTATGCCATACCTGTTTGTGCTGCTGTGCTGCCTTCTGTTCTGCTGAAGTAATAAAAGCTATTAAAACTGGAAAACTTCTTAAGTAGTGATTCCATCACTGCACTCATTGTGTGCCTGTGGACCTTTGCACGAGCTTGAGAGACAGACACTGGGGGGATGAGGAATAGAGCTGACACAATAAATCCCTTTTCCTCTTTAGCCTGGAGAAGATGTGCTTAAAGATACACAAAAATACATCCTCATCCCTTCTTCAGAGCCACGCGTTGCTCTAGCTTCAGAATGGGCTTTCACACAGGTGGTACCACCTTACCATGCAGAGCTTGCATAGTGCCCTTGCAGCAAACAATAAAAGCACATCCTCAGAGCCACATCTTCCCATAGAAATAACCCCTTAATGCCCTGAGTTAAGTAAGCCAGTGGCTGAGGATATGAATGAAATTGTGTCCTGCTCCCACACCATCAAGCAGGTTCATTCAGCCAGTTCCAGACAGCAGCCACCAGGAGGAGAAAGAATCGCTACCACTCGCAGGGAAGCCATCTGCACCATCAGCCTTTCACTAGAACAGGAAGGGACGGGGCAACGGGGGGCTAGATGAGGGCCCCAAGGACAGCAGTCCTGAGGGGCAATGTGCTAGAGCCTCCAGCTAGAGCTGCTTGTTCTCTGCCTTATCTGGTGCTGGCCACCTCTTGAATATGATCTAGGACTGGA